>JAQIXU010001684.1:0-15744 GCA_034701245.1 Strigamia transsilvanica | reverse complement strand
CGTGTAATCAGCATTCTAGAAACGAGAAAATTAACAAATAAATAAATAAAATCGTTAAAATTTCATTGAAAATAATGTCTACCGTTATAAGACTGGACGAACTGAGCGTGTTCACCCAATATTTGTTCCACAGGGAGTCCAAAAGCCGACGATCAAGCGCCGATTTAAAATAAGACACTTCTAACGAGTAATACTGCTTGCAATGCACGCCGAAATCCTCGATTTTATTCAACGGAATCGTCTGGTATTCGGATGGGCCTTCGTCGGGTGGTTTGTACCCCTTTGGATACGTCCTGAAAGCGCCGAGATTCACTTTCCCCGCCGAAATAGTCCGAACTGGGTCAATCTAAACAAAAATTCCAATTTGTCAATGCACAAATTAATTTATTTTTTTAAAAACTTTATTTTCACTCACAACAATCGCTACAAATGGTTCCTGGAATTGCTGATTCAACATCTGGGTACTAACATCGATTCCAGATAACCAACAACCGTACCCCGGGTGACTGTGGTACCAACCAATTGCATTTTCCAGCCTGCCCACCTAATTTTCATAAAAAAAAGCTATAAAATATCAATAAAATCGGTAAATTTTCGACATTTTACTTGTTTAGCCGCATCGGAATAAGCGGCCATGTATTCGTAAGCTTGCGCTTGCGCATTAACTCGTGTTTCGGTTCCCTCGACGGGTAGAGCGAATGAATCCATAACTATCATCGTATTTGCATCGACTTTGCCTAAGAGAAGTCCCATTACTTCTAGAGTTCCACCCGAGCGTGCGTGCATGACCATTTTGAGCAGCGCCAACGCCGAGATCTTGATGTCTTTGAAATAATGCGGACTTAAAAAAGAGAATGGAAATTAATAAATTATAGAATACACGGCGATTAGTTCTTACTCTCGTTCCCACGGTTTTGCTGTCAGAATATCTTGTTGTTGTTTTCTGTTGTATTTATAGATTTCATCGACCGCTTGCACAGTTTCCATGTTGTTACTCATTTCCCACGTCTTCTGAGCCATTTGAGAATCCATTTTCACTGTAATTTAGGGAAATTTAGCTGAAATTTTGTCGTAATAAGACCGGTTGCGAATTCTGTTTACCCTTAGTAATGGAGGTCTGATGGCGGTTGTAAATAAAACCGGAAACGTGAAATAAATACGAAATCATATCATTTTGACATTTTTCGACTTGGATATATAACGAAAAGATTATTTACCTTAATTTTTTAAAACAAAAACTGTTTTCCCCGCTACAATTTGACTCATGTTTAATTTTATTTTTGGATTAAGCTTTTCCCATTCATTCTGTTTCATTTCTCGTTTTCCGTTCACCCAGGCCCATCATCGGTTCGCCTGCTTCGCTCGATCGGCATTTTCAGCTGTTGTATTACAATATATATTTTGAATCAAGTAATATACAACCTTAATCCGATGACCAATATCGCACAACCCGAGATTAACTCACAAGTGGACGAGTTTGACGATACGTAAGCATTTCTTTAATAGCCGCACTGCTCGTAACCAACTCCGCAGCCATCTCTTGTTTTTCTCCAGATGCGCCGTCGATGAAGAATTGGAGCTTCTTCGATCAATATACGTACACGAGTTAAACATAACAAATGACGAGAAGTACAAACCCCATCGCCCCCACCGAAAAAACCGAAATTTTTAATCTTTTTCTTCACATTTTAGTGATCGACCGCACACTGTCAGCATCGACCTGCATCCAGCAACTGCAGATAAAGCAGAAGAACAATTCGTTCGACTTAATTTGGTGTTTACTCTGCCGCTGTTGGTAGGAAATTAGATTAAATAACGAAAAATAAATGTTTTTAAAATGTTTTTATTTATTTTTTGGTTAAGTATCCACGCGCTCTGCCGGAAATCATGCTGAGAAATTCGCGAGGAATTTCTGACGATGATTTGGAAAAGTGAGCGAAACGAAACCGTTTTGTTGATGGAAATTCATTTTGTGTGTTTTTGTAGGATCGATACCGAGTTAAGAAAGAAAGCAGAGCAACAAAAGAGCTGCCAGAGTCTGTACACGTTAATTGAGCTGGCCAAAGAATATTTAACAGCTAAAAATACGCCGACTGGAATCTGCGCGATATGTCTTTACGGGTTCGATCCCAAGGACGTCTTCACCAAGACCGAGTGTTATCATTACTTCCACGCGCGTTGTTTGGCCAGATATGTGGAATCAACACTGAGCCAGAAAGAAGATGCAAATTCTAAAGTAAAAAAAAAAAATCACATTTTTACATTCAAATTGATGGTTATTTGTTTATTCGATTCAGGTGGTTTGTCCAGTCTGCCGCGAAGTTATTGCTTACGAATTATCCACGTTGGAATCGGCTCCGCACCCCGTGGAATGCGAATCGGCAGCTGCGTTTGAAATAACACGTGATTTAAGCCAGCTTCAGGTCGAAATGGCACGGTTGTTTCAAAGACAGCTATCGCGGGGTGGAATAATCGACTTGGATGCCGAGAAGAACAAATATCTCCTCGAAATATCGACGGTAGGACATCTAAACCAGAGGTTCCCAATCTTTTTAAGATGGCGTACCTGTTAGTAAAGTACAATATCCAAGAAAAATTAAATATCTGCACAACTTCCAGTCAAAAATAACAAAATCCAACACCAAAAATCCATAAAAATTAAACATTTTCCCCAAAAATATCAAAATTTCCACAAATAAAACCAAAATTCCATTCAAAAAATGAAAAATTTCCCCCAAAAAATTAAAAACTTTAGCGAAATATCAAAATTCCCTTCAAAAATCACAAAATCAAACACCAAAAATCCAAAAATAGTCAAAATCTCCTCAAAAAAATCAAATTCTTCCACAAAATATCAAAAATCTCATTCAAAATCCACCTATCACGTACCTCAGGTTGGGAACCCCTCATCTAAACAAAACCCAAAAACACTTTAAACAAATTTAATCGATTTAATTGATTTTAGATCGCGCCCCAGGAGCAGCGATCGATCGCTCCCGACGACATTGCGACTCCCATCGGAGCCAATGCGAAAAACGAATCTTCGAACGAACCTCTCCCCGCCGACACGTTCGCCAGCCAAAACAAAGGAAACCCGAACAAAACTCGAGGTCGAGGCAAAGGGTTTTCGCACTCGAATTCCAACACGAATAGATTTCGTGCGCAAGAAGGCGACTCGGCCGAAGGGCACCCGGAGAACACCAAACCCGAATTCGAAGCCCACGACAAACAACACCGACCGTTCCCTCGCAGTCGGGGCCGTGGCCGGGGCCGCGGTCGTTGCAGCGGCATGTCCTGGCACCAGCAGAACCGGAGAGCCAAGAACGCCGAAAAAAGGGACTGGGACGACGCCATGATCAACGGACACCCGCCGAAGGAGACGAAGAACGTGGAGGAGACGCAGAAGAGCAGCAGCACCGAAGGGAAGCCGATCAAGTCGCACAATTCGTGGGGTTACGGGCCCCCGCCGCTGGGGTTCTCCAAAGACGCGACGCACACGTCGCCGCGGAATTTCACACGTGCGGCGCCGGTTCAGCCGCCGCCCGGGTTCAGATCGCGACCCCCGTTTCCTCCACGAGCGAAACCGCCGCCCGGGTTCTTCGCCAGCTGACGTGGGTGGATTTGCTCGTTCGACTCAGGCGTCCCTGTTTCCTACACGACGAAATTAATTATGTATTTGAATCGTGTAATCAGTTTTGGTGTAAAATCTTTGAAAAGACGCTTAGGAGTTGTGTGTGTGTTAACTGTGATGCTCAAATATTTACATCGGACTTGGTGATTTATAACTTCTAGTTTGTGTGTATGTATATTTAAGATGATATAAATTTGTTTGTCAGTCTCCCGCGCTGTTTATTTGTCGAGATAAGCTTATGTGCAACTAAAGCCTATTGAAATTGAGAATTAATTTACTAAATATGGATTTATACCCGTTTTGCGGAATTGTAATCCGGATAATAGAAAGTAAAAAAAAAAAAAGTGATCCTTTTTTTGATTTTCGGTTTTTTTCGATTTTTCCACATTTTAACAGTTTTAAAAGGTTTTTACACAAATTCAACCGCTTTTTAGCCATTTTAGCCATAATAGAATGCGTAAAAACGATTAAAATGTGGAAAAATCGAAAATTTTCACATTTTCACACTGAAAAAAGGGTTGAAATGGTTAAAAGTTGGTTGAATTTGCGTACAATTGTGTTAAAAATGGTTGAATTTGTGTAAAATTGTGTTAAAAATGGTTGAATGAGTAAATCCATGAAGAATTGAGTAAGAATGGTCAAAATGTGGAAAGATCGAATAAATGATCATTCGATTTTTTTATTTTTGGCGAAAATCTGTCAGTGATGCTTTTCCAAAATTTTATCAGGGGGTTCGCAAATCAAAAAAAAAAAAAAAAAAAAAATTCGCTTTTATCGACATAGAAAATTTACCAAGGATATTTGAATATTGGCGCCATGAATGACGAAATATGATAGATATTTGAAAGAAACAGTTAAAAATCGAAAGAGTAGTAGAAAATCACCGATAATAATAAAAAACGAAAGTATTTTTTTCTGATTAACACGAACCATAGCATTCACATCAAAGGGTTCGCACGAACCCCTGTGAACCCCCAGGAAAGCATCACTGAAATCTGTAATCCGGATAACAATTCTGCGAAACAGGACATCACCATATGTTCCAATACTCAATAAATCCAATCACACAAGTAAGATGATTAAGAAAAGGATTTATTTTATATTTTAATTCACCTGTTTGAAATGTTATATAGGTGGATCCAGCAACTAATGTTCGTCAATTCAAATTCCTAACGGAATATTGTCTACTGTACAGCAATATTATTTCATTAAAAACTAGTTGGTTTTACAATCATGTCTATCAAATGCTGATATTGTATCTATCAATCTATTAGATTGTGACTTTTTTCGGCACATTACCGCGACCACTGATAAGGGGTAGAAACTCGGAATAACTTGCGGACAAATACACCAAAGATGTACCAGCAACCAATGAATCCATTCCCACAAGTTAGTTAATGAATTAATCAACATGAAAACGTTTTACCAAACCAATGACACTTTAAGGTGCAACCAACAAGAAAAAATCACAAATCGAAAGTCCTGATCAACTGTGGTGAGTGTTTTTCAAGTATTCATCCGATAGTGTTGATTTAATTGATTCAATTCACAGGTGCGGCTCAGATCTTACTGAGTACATTTCTTTTTATCTTTTGCCTCGCCTATTTAATTACGGATCCCCACAAGTCCTATTTTTTGTATTACACAAGCATGGCGAGTGCTGTATATCATATAATGAGTGGCGTAATTGCAATTTTTGGTGGTATCAACACGGAAAAGTATTCTTGTTGCTTTATTTCCACTCTTGTGTTGGGTATTGTTGGCAGTGTAGTGTTTGTTGTTGCTGTTCTGACTGTAATCGTAGATTGGGTGACTTTTGGTCTTTCTTGCAATGGATGTAGTTTTAACCAGGATAGTTATTGCGACCAATGCGGCAATGTGACTGGGCGTTTCTTGCCAATTTTTTTAGTTGCGCTTGTTGTTGGCGTCAATAATATCGTTATGTCTAGTATGGCTTGCTGCAATTTGTGTAGTTGTTGTTGTTGCTACATTGGAAGAAGCTCAAATCGAGTTATAATTGCACAGTCACCGTACGGGTTCAATTCTACAGAACTAAACCAAATTCACGTACCGCAGCCATATCCACCGTATTATCAGCCAAGTCCACCAGCAGATGCGGCGAGTCAACAACAGCAGCAATTGCAGTACAAACAACGAGTTGATTGCGAACAACAAATTCAAAGTAGCCACCGTGTGCGCATTTAGCCATCAAATACCGATTGTGTGAAATAATAACCTCTACGTATGATTTATTGTTTTTACAGATTCGTAACAAGTTGTATACAATCAAACAAAATAATAATAAAAATTTCAGAAAAGAATGGTGCCTCTTATACAAAAACACAACGATAACACCTAATCAAAATTTGAGCTTATCTGATAATTTAGAATTTCAGATTGTGACGTTTTTTCGCTGTTCAGACACATTTCCGCGAGCATTGATAACGGGAAGAAACTCGGAATAACTCTTTGATCACTGCAGTTAACTTGCGGACAAATACACCAAAGATGTACCAGCAAACAATGAATCCCTTCCCACAAGTAAGTTGATGAATTAATCAACATGAAAACGTGTAACCAATTCAATGACACTTTAAGGTGCAACCAACAAGAAACAATCACAGATCGATAGTCCCAATCATATGTGGTGAGTGTTTTTCAAGTATTCATCCGATAGCGTTGATTGTGTTGATTTAATTGATTCATTTCACAGGCGCGGCTCAGATTTTACTGAGTACTTTTCTATTTATCTTTTGCCTCGCCTATTTAATTACGGATGGCAACGTTTTCTACGAATTGTACTTAATAACCATGGCATGTGCTGTGTATCACATTTTTAGTGGCGTAATTGCAATTTTTGGTGGTATCAACACGGAAAAGTATTCTTGTTGCTTTATTTCCACACTCGCGTTGGGTATTGTTGGCAGTGTATTGTTTGTTGTTCCTGTTCTGTTTTATTGCATAAACAGTTGGATGGCTGTTAATAATATTTGCGCCACGTGTACGCTTTACTGCGGACACTGCCGCAATGTGATTGGGCGTTTCTTGCCCATTTTTGTAACTGCGCTTTTTGTTGGCGTCAATAATATCGTTATGTCTAGTATGGCTTGCTGCAATTTGTGTAGTTGTTGTTGTTGCTACACTGGAAGAAGCTCAAATCCTGAACGTATAATTGCGCAGTCACCGTACGGGTACAATTCTACAGCACTAAATCAAATTCACGTACCGCAGCCATATCCACTGAATTATCTGCCAAGTCCCCCAGCAGATGTGGCAAATCAACAACAGCAGCCACTAGATCCATTCCCACAAGTAAGTTGATGAATTAATCAACATGAAGACATACGTTTAATCCATTCAATGACACTTTAAGGTGGGATCAACAAGAAACAATCACAGATCGAAAGTCCTAATCATATGTGGTGAGTGTTTTTCAAGTATATTCATCTGATTGTGTGGATTTCATTGGTTCATTTCACAGGTGCGGCTCAGATTTTACTGAGTGCTTTTCTTTTTATCTTTTGCCTCGCCTATTTAAGTATGGAAGATGTCTATTTCTTTTTCTTCTTTAACCACTGGATAATCATGGCATGTGCTGTGTATCACATAAGTAGTGGCGTAGTTGCAATTTTTGGTGGTATCAACATGGAAAAGTATTATTGTTGCTTTATTTCCAATATCGCGTTGGGTATTGTTGGCATTGTAGCGCTTGTTATTCCTGTTCTGATTGTTTGCGCCATATTTTTGGCGCGTGGTAGTATAATTTGGTACCAACACGGCACTGTGATTGGGCGTTTCTTGCCAATTTTTTTAACTGCGTTTTTTGTTGGCGTCAATAATATCGTTGTGTCTAGTGTAGCTTGCCGCAAATCTGGTAATTGTTGTTGTTGCTACACCGGAAGAAGCTCAAATGCAGGAGTTATAATTGCGCAGTCACCGTACGAGTACAATTCTACAGCACTAAACCAAATTCACGTACCGCAGCCACATCCACCGTATTATCAGCCAAGTCCCCCAGCAGATGCAGCGAGTCAACAACAGCAGCACTTGCAGTACCAACAACGAGTTGATTGCGAACAACAAATTCAAAGTGGTCACCGTGTGCGCATTTAGCCATCAAATACCGATTGTGTGAAATAATAACCTCTACGTATGATTATTGTTTAATTCGTAACAAGTTGTATTGTGGTCAAATAATCAATCAAAATAATAATAAAATTTTCAAAAAAGAATGGTGCCTATTATACAATAATACAACGATAACAGCTAATCAAAAGTTGTGCCTATCTGTTGATTCAGAATTTCAGATTGTGACGTTTTTTCGCTGTTCCGACACATTACGTACCGCGACCAGTGATAAGGGGAAGAAACTCGGAATAACTCGTTGATCAATGCAGTTAACTTGCGGACAAATACACCAAAGATGTACCAGCAAACAATAAATCCATTCCCACGAGTAAGTTTATGAATTAATCAACATGAAAACGTTTAACCAATCCAATGACACTTTAAGGTGGAACCAACAAGAAACAATCACAGATCGAAACTCCTGATCAACTGTGGTGAGTGTTTATCCAAGTGAATACTTGTTGATTATGTTGATTTAATTGATTCATTCACAGGCGCCGCTCAGATTTTCCTCAGTACTTTTTTATTTACCTTTTGCCTCGTCTATTTAATTGCGGATGCCCACGATTTCTACGATTTGTACATATTAACCATGTCATGTGCTGTGTATCACATAACGAGTGGCTTAACTGCAATTTTTGGTGGTATCCACAAGGAAAAGTATTCTTGTTCCTTTATTTCCACTCTCGTGTTGGGTATTGTTGGCAGTGTAGCGTTTGTTGTTCCTGTTCTGATTGTTTGCGTCATTGATTGGTCGGTTGTTGATATTACGTGCGATAAGTGTCCGTTTAACCCGCATTTGAATTGCGCCATATGCGGAAATGTGGCTGGGCGTTTCTTGCCAATTCTTTTACTTGAGCTTTTTGTTGGCGTCAATAATATCGTTATGTCTAGTGTGACTTGCTGCAATTTGTGTAGTTGTTGTTGTTGCTACACTGGAAGAAGCTCAAATCTTGGACTTATAATTGCGCAATCACCGTACGGGTACAATTCTATAGAACTAACCCAAATTCATGTACCGTAGCCATATCCACCGTATTGTCTGCCAAGTTCCCCAGCAGATGCGGCAAGCCAACAACAGCAGCAATTGCAGTAGAAACAATGAGTCGATTGTAAACAACAGATTCAAAGTGGCGACCGTGTACGCATTTTGCCATTAAATACCGATTGTGTGAAATAATAGCCTTTACGTATGATTATTGTTCATACAAATTCGTAACAAGTTGTATATAACCAAACAAAATAATAATAAAAATTTCAAAAAAGAATGGTGCCTATTGTACAATAATACAACGATAACACCTAATCAAAAGTTGAGCTTATCTGATAATTTAGAATTTCAGATTGTGACGTTTTTTTGCTGTTCCGACACATTACCACGAGCATTGATAACGGGAAGAAACTCGGAATAACTCGTTGATCATTGCAGTTAACTTGCGGACAAATACACCAAAGATGTACCAGCCACCAATGAATCCCTTCCCACAAGTAAGTTGATGAATCAATCAAGATGAAAACGTTTAACCAATTCAATGACACTTTAAGGTGGAACCAACAAGAAACAATCACAGATCGATACTCCCAATCATATGTGGTGAGTGTTTTTCAAGTATTCATCTGATTGTGTTAATTTAATTGATTCATTTCACAGGTGCGGCTCAGATATTACTGAGTAGTTTTCTTTTTATCTTTTGCCTCGCCTATTTAATTACGGATGCCCGCGGTTTCGAATATGTGTACATATTATCCATGGCATGTGCTGTGTATCACATGATTAGTGGCTTAATTGCAATTTTTGGTGGTATCGACACGGAGAAGTATTCTTGTTGCTTTATTTCCACTCTCGCGTTGGGTATTGTTGGCAGTGTATTGTTTGTTGTTCCAGTTCTGGTTTTTTGCATAGGCAGTTGGGTGGTTGTTGATGAAAATTGCGCTCGGTGTGCGTTTAACCATAAGAGTAGTTCTTGCTACTGGTGCGTCAATGCGATTGGGCGTTACTTGCCAATTTTTTTAACTGCGTTTTTTGTTGGCGTCAATAATATCGTTGTGTCTAGTGTGGCTTGCCGCAAATCTGGTAGTTGTTGTTGTTGCTACACTGGAAGAAGCTCAAATTTTGGAGTTATAATTGCGCAGTCACCGTACGGGTACAATTCTACACAACTAAACCAAATTCACGTACCGCAGCCATATCCACCGTATTATCTGCCAAGTCCCCCAGCAGATGCGGCAAGTCAACAACAGCAGCACTTGCAGTACCAACAACGAGTTGATTGTGAACAACAAATTGAAAGTGGAGACCGTGTACGCATTTTGCCATCAAATACCGATTTTGTGAAATAATAACCTTTACGTATGATTATTGTTTGTACAAATTCATAACAGTTTGTATTGTGGTCAAATAATCAAACAATATAATAAAATAAAATTCAAAAAAGAATGGTACTTATTCCCATTTGTGTTTTGCTTGTTTGAAGCATTAATACAACGATAACGACCGATCAAAAGTTGAGCTTATCTGTTAATTTAGAATTTTAGATTGTGACGATGACGTATTTTGGTTGTGTTGATTTAATTGATATATTTCACAGTTTTAAAAGGTTTTTACACAAATTCAACCGCTTTTTAGCCATTTTAGCCATAAAAGAACGCGTAAAAACAGTTAAAGTGTGGAAAAATCAAAAATTTTCACATTTTCACACTGAAAAAAGGGTTGAATGGTTAAAAGTTGGTTGAATTTGCGTACAATTGTGTTAAAAATGGTTGTATGAGTAAAACCGTGAAGAATTGAGTAAGGATGGTCAAAATATGGAAAAATGAAAAATGAAAAAATGATCATTCGATTTTTTTATTTTCGGCGAAAATCTGTAATCACTAATCCGAATTACAATTCGGCGAAACGGGATATCACCATATCTTCCAGTACTCAATAAATCCAATCACACAAGTAAGATGATTAAGTAAAGGATTTATTTTATGTTTTAATTCAACCGTTTGAAATGTTTTGTAGGTGGATCCAGCAACTAATGTTCGTCAATTCAAATTCCTAACGAAATATTGTCTACTGTACCCCAATATTATTTGATTAAAAACTAATTGGTTTTACAATCATATCTATCAAATTCTGATAAATATCAATTTATCTAGATTGTTACGTTTTTTCGCTGTTTCGTCACATTACCGCGACCGCTGATAAGGGGTAGAAACTCGGAATAACTTGTTGATCATTGCAGTTAACTTGCGGACAAATACACCAAAGATGTACCAGCAACCAATGAATCCATTCCCACAAGTAAGTTGATGAATTAATCAACATGAAAACAAACGTTTAATCAATTTAATGACACTTTAAGGTGGAACCAATAAGAAACAATCATACATCGAAAGTCCTAATCATATGTGGTGAGTGTTTTTCAAGTATTCATCTGATTATGTGGATTTAATTGATTCATTTCACAGGCACGGTTCAGATTGTACTGAGTAGTTCTCTTTTTATCTTTTGCCTCGCCTATTTAATTATGGGGAGCGTCTTTGCCTCCATTTTGGACTTAATAACCATGGCATGTGCTGTGTATCACATATTTAGTGGCATAATTGCAATTTTTGGTGGTATCCACACGGAAAAGTATCCTTGTTGCTTTAGTTCCACGCTTGTGTTGGGTATTGTTGGCAGTGTAGTGTTTGTTGTTGCTGTTCTGAGTGTTTGCGTCATGCATTGGGTGAGTTTTGATCATTATTGCAATAGGTGTAGGTTTAACAAGGATAGAAATTGCGACTCATGCGGCAATGTGGTTGGGCGTTTTTTGCCAATTTTTTTACTTGCGCTTTTTGTTGGCGTCAATAATATCGTTATGTCTAGTGTGACTTGCTGCAACTTGTGTAGTTGTTGTTGCTGCTACACTGGAAGAAGCTCAAATCGTGGAGTTACAATTGCGCAGCCACAGTACGGGTACAATTCTACACAACTAAACCAATTTCACGTACCGCAGCCATATCAACCGTATTATCAGCCAAGTCCCGCAGCAGATGCGGCAAGTCAACAACAGCAGCACTTGCAGTCCCAACAACGAGTTGATTGTGAACAACGAATTCAAAGTGGCGACCGTGTACGCATTTAGCCATCATATACCGATTGTGTGAAATAATAACCTTTACGTATGATTATTGTGTATACAAATTCTAACAAGTTGCATTGTGGTCAAATATTCAAATAAAATAATAATAACAATTTAAAAAAATGGTGCCTATTGTACAATAATACAACGATAACAACTAATCAAAAATTTGAGCTTATCTGTAAATTTAGAATTTCAGATTGTGACGTTTTTTCGCTGTTCCGACACATTACTGCGAGCATTGATAACGGGAAGAAACTCGGAATAACTTGTTGATCATTGCAGTTAACACGAACAAATACACCAAATATGTACCAACAACCAATGAATCCATTCCTACAAGTAAGTTGATGAATTAATCAACATGAAAACGTTTAACCAATTCAATGACACTTTAAGGTGGAACCAACAAGAAACAATCACATATCGATACTCCCAATCATATGTGGTGAGTGTTTTTCATGTATTCATCTGATAGTGTTGATTGTGTTGATTTAATTGATTCATTTCACAAGTGCGGCTCAGATTTTACTGAATATCTTTCTATTTATTTTTTCCCTCACCTATTTAATTACGGATGCCAACGATTCCGACGAATTGTACATAGTATCCATGGCATGTGCTGTGTATCACATAATTAGTGGCGTAATTGTAATTTTTGGTGGTATTAACATGCAAAAGAATTCTTGTTGCTTTAGTTCCACTCTCGCGTTGGGTATTGTTGGCAGTGTATTGTTTGTGTTTCCTGTTCTGTGTTATTGCATAGCCAGTTGGGAGGATGCTGATGGTGAATGCTCTAGGTGTGCGTCTAACAATATGGGTAGTTATTGCAACCGATGCGTCAATGCGATTGGGCGTTTCTTGCCAATTTTTTTAACTGCGTTTTTTGTTGGCGTTAATAATATCGTTATGGCTTGCTGCAATTTATGTAGTTGTTGTTGTTGCTCCACTGGAATAAGCTCAAATCCTGGACGTATAATTGCCCAGTCACCGTATGGGTACAATCCTACAGAACTAAACCAAATTCACGTACCGCCTCCATATCCAGGGCCGCCGAGAGGACTTTTGGGGCCCGGGGATATACTTCTTGTGGGGGCCCTTGCCAAGAGCGTGAAAAAAAAAATTTTCCCCTCGGACTTTGGGCTATTTACAAATGAAGCGGGAAACCGAAAAATATCCTAATTTTTATTGGAACAATGTATTCATCAATAATTCTCTTACAAAAATGAAAACGTTTACAACTAAAATTTTTTCTCCGGGGCCCCTAGAACCCAGGGGCCCCGGGTATTTACCCCGTCAACCCCCCCCTCTCGTCGGCCCTGTCCATATCCACCGTATTATCTGCCAAGTCTCCCAGCAGATGTGGCAAATCAACAACAGCAGCACTTGCAGCAGCATGAACAACCAGTTGATTGTGAAGAACAAATTCAAAGTGGCGACCGTGTACGCATTTTGCCATCAAATACCGAATGTGTGAAATAATAACCTTTACGTATGATTATTGTTTATACAAATTCGTAACAAGTTGTATATAATCAAACAGAATAATAATGAAAATTTCAAACAAGAATGGTGCCTATTGTACAATAATACAACGATAACAACTGATCAAAAGTTGAGCTTATCTGTTAATTTAGAATTTCAGATTGTGACGTTTTTTCGCTGTTTAGACACATTACCGCGACCAATGATAAGGGGTAGAAAGTCGGAAAAACTTGTTGATCATTGCAGTTAACTTGCGGACAAAGACACCAAAGATGTACCAGCAACCAATGAATCCATTCCCACAAGTAAGTTGATGAATTAATCAACATGAAAAAGTTTAACCAATTCAATGATACTTTAAGGTGGAACCAACAAGAAACAATCATACATCGAAAGTCCTAATCATATGTGGTGAGTGTTTTTCAAGTATTCATCTGATTGTGTGGATTTAATTGATTCATTTCACAGGCACGCTTCAGATTTTACTGAGTACTTTTCTTTTTATCATTTGCCTCACCCATTTAATTACGGATGATGGCTATTTCCTTTTCTTCCGTTACGACTGGATATTCATGGCATGTGCTGTGTATCACATAAGTAGTGGCGTAGTTCAATTTTTGGTGGTATCAACATGGAAAAGTATTATTGTTGCTTTATTTCCAATATCGCGTTGGGTATTGTTGGCAGTGTAGCGCTTGTTATTCCTGTTCTGATTGTTTGCGCCATATTTTTGGCGCAAGATGGAAAATATTGCTACCGATGCGACACTGTGATTGAGCGTTACTCGCCAATTTTGTTAACTGCGTTTTTTGTTGGCGTCAATAATATCGTTGTGTCTAGTGTGGCTTGCCGCAAATCTGGTAGTTGTTGTTGTTGCTATACTGGACGAAGCTCAAATCCCGGAGTTATAATTGCGCAGTCACCGTACGAGTACAATTCTACGCAACTAAACCAAGTTCATGTACCGCAGCCATATCCACCGTATTACCTGCAAAGTCCCCCAGCAGATGCGGCAAGTCAACAACAGCCGCACTTGCAGTACCAACAACGAGTTGATTGTGAAGAACAAATTCAAAGTGGCGACCGTGTACGCATTTTGCCATCAAATACCGATTTTGTGGAATAATAACCTTTACGTATGATTATTGTTTATACAAATTCGTAACAAGTTGTATATAATCAAACAAAATAATAATAAAAATTTCAAAAAAGAATGGTGCCTTTTATACAAAAATACAACGGTAACACCTAATCAAAAGTTGAGCTTATCTGTTAATTTAGAATTTCAGATTGTGGGGCTTTTTTGCTGTTCCGACACATTACTGCGAGCATTGATAACAGGAAGAAACTCGGAATAACTTGTTGATCATAGCAGTTAACGCGAACAAATACCAAATATGTACCAGGTACCAATAAATCCAGTCCCACAAGTAAGTTGATGAGTTAATCATCATGAAAACGTTTAATCAATACAATGACACTTTAAGGTGGAACCAACAAGAAACAATCACAGATCGAAACTCCTGATCAATTGTGGTGAGTATTTTTCAAGTACACCCAACACTCGCTATACGGTCGCTCTATTAACGGCATTTCGCTATAACAGCCTTAGGGAAGTATGGCACTTTTTCGATTTATGGCCCACAATGTTCATTATACGGCCAAAAAGTCAGGAAAACCCCCTGTGTACGTTCCCCTGATTTGTTGTACGGCTTTTCGCTTTACAGCCAACTTTACAGGAGCGTATCTAGGCCGTAAAGCGAGGGTTGGGTGTATTCATCTGATAGTGTTGATTGTGTTGATTTAATTGATTCATTTCTCAGGCGTGGCTCAGATTTTACTGAATACTTTTCTTTTTACCTTTTGCCTCGTCTATTTTATTACGGATGACCACAATTTCTACATTTTGTACGCAATGGGCATGGCATGTGGTATGGATCACACAATTAGTGGCGTAATTGCAATTTTTGGCGGTATGAACATGGAAAAGTACAAATTTTGTTTTATTTCCACTCTCGCGTTTGGTGTTATTGGCAGTGTAGTGTTTGTTGTTCCTGTTCTGACTTTTTGCGTCATTAATTGGGTAGATGTTAATGTTGATTGTGATAGGTGTGCATTTTCTCCGAATATGTATTGCGACCTTTGCGGTAATGTGATTGGGCATTTCTTGCCAATTTTTTTAATTGCGTTTTTTGTTGGCGTCAATAATATCGTTATGCCTTGCGTGGCTCGCTGCTCGGCAAATCAACAACAGCAGCACTTGCAGTACCAACAACGAGTTGATTGTGAACAACAAATTGAAAGTGGCGACCGTGTAGGCATTTTGCCATCAAATACCGAATGTGTGAATTAATAACTTTTACGTATGATTATTGTTTATACAAATTC
>JAQIXU010001683.1:0-15750 GCA_034701245.1 Strigamia transsilvanica | reverse complement strand
TCGTTATACGGCATTTCGCTTTGCGGCCGACGTTCCAGGAATGTATCTCGGCCGTAAAGCGAGGTATGGGTGTATTTAATTTCGTCGACAATTAAGCTTACAACAGCTTTTAATTAATGACATATGAAATAAAATGTAGTGGCGTAGCAATCAGTCGATGCGCAAGTTGGGTTGATGGGCCCTTCAGTAGAGCTGTAGCTAAGATTTTCGGTATTGGCTTAGTTGTTGCTATTTTTATCCTCCCTAGGCCCTTGGGTCCATGTCAACCGCATGCGCTACACCCCCGATTCCTACGCCATTGATGAAATGATTCAAACCTGGTGGCTTCAAAAACTGGTATAAGGCTCCTAAGAACTTCAGGAGTGACATCAACTAATTATTAATAAAGCAAAAAGTTAAAGACATAAGCTTGTGTATTGAAAAATATGTTGAGAATAATCATTTTTTAACATCTTACTGTGATAAAATTCATTACTATCCTGAATTTTGCATGGCCCTGATAAAAAATAAAACTTTAAGTAAAGTTAAAATCTCAAAACAAGTAACCAGAGGCGTGACTAGAGATTTGACCCTCGAAGCAAAATTAACAAAAATATCGATCATTCGATATTTCGAATTAGCGCCATGTGCTTTTGGCACAATAGGCAAATCCTTGGTTGCCTCGGCCTCGGCCTCGCCCTCGTCTCGCCTCTCACACTATTCTAATACTTACTAAAGTTTTCAACATGAATTGAAATTTTATTTCCTACAAGGCATGCGTTGCTCTTTCCATGTTGCCTTACAGATACCTGAGCTGAATTATCAAATACCTGCATTACTCTTCTTAAAAAATCCATGACAAGAAACAAGTGAAAAACACAAATTTTGGCTACGAATGCTGCTATGAACCATTCTGTTGCAGTGAAGGAAGTGAGCTCTCTTAACAGCAAGCTGATTGCACAGATTTGAGCTAGTTCACTTTCCTAGAGGGATATATTTTTCATTTAATGCGCAGGGAATTTCCCTTTGGGTTGTGAATGGTATTTTCGCCACCAGAGCGCGCTGCATAGTGTGATGTCATCATGGCGCATTATTTAAACATGGATCTGTTATTACAAATGTTATTTGTAATACCTAAGTATGGAGTTTAATGACATTGAGTACATAAACACAATGATGTCTATGTTCTCCTGTGAGTTCAACAACATAGCCTAGGGCATGGTCATCCTTGCCCACCAGAAGTCACCCCTTAAAAGGAGGAGTTACCTTAACCCCCCCTCAAGGCATCTGGCTATCCAGTTCCTGGCACCCCGGATTGGAGGGATTGACAGGGACACCAACTCCATTAGAGAACTGGTGACCCCCGTGAATCTACATCTATAAAACCCCCTGTTTCACCAAAAACAGGGCCTGAATTACTGATCTGAATTTGTTGTGTTGTTGTGATGCGAATGTTATGAGTGGTGGAGTATAAGATGGAGAAGTGAGATGTGAGTTAGATGTGTAGAGTGTTGTGGAGGTGTAGAACCGGTTAACGATGTAAAGAGCATGTTAGCGACGGGGTTCTGGAGTGGACAATGCTGTGTGTGTTGGTCGATGACGCTGTGGGTGTATCGATTGTGTATTTGTGTATTTTTACTTTATTTACAATGTGGAGGCTGCTCCTACTGTATGTGCAATTTAAGCAGCCTTAATGATAATAAACTAAGAAGTTGTGATCGGATACCAGTCAATACCGCATCGGAGGCCGCCCTGAGCAGTTCTACGTCACCAGGTGGAGCTGCACACCGGAAGAGATCCTGGGACCTTTCGCTAAATCCCTTCACATCTGATGTTTTTATTGTTATTTTACTTCTCTAGTTAGTACATTTTGTACTTGTTTAAATTTAAACCATTCGAATAACGTTCCAGGGCTATGGCGTGCAGGTCAGTGGCGTAGCTAGCATGGGTGACACCCGGGGCAGTACTCATGGTGTCACCCCCCCCCTAAAAAACCCCCAAAAAAATGCAAAAAAAATGCAAAAAAAATGCAATTTTTTTTGTAATTTTGCACAATTTTGGTGTCACCCCTCGAAAATGGTGTCACCCCTCGAAAACGGTGTCACCCCTTGAAATTTGTGGAAATTTGATTGAAATTTGCCGAAAATTGATTGAAATTTGATGGAATTTGTGGAAAATTGATTGAAATATGATGAAATTTGTGGAAAATTGATTGAAATATGATGAAATTTGTGGAAAATTGATTGAAATTTATCGAAAATTGATTAAGATTTGATTAAAATGTGTAATCGCGGCCGCCGGGTGTCACCCCTAAACGGGTGACACCCGGGGCGGGCCGCACCCCCCGCCCCCCCCCCCTAACTACGCACTGGTGCAGGAGCTTGTAAAGTGACTTAAGTCCTATAAACGGCATTCTAACTCAATTCACGGCGAACCGGATCGATAATAGAGCATAGTGTTACTAATCTTATAACTTACAAGTTAGTTTTGATTGTTTGAGGAGAAATCTCACATCACGCGTGCGAGACTTCTTAGGTTAAGTAGAAGTTTTTAGTTCTTAGTTTAGAGTGCAAACCGAGATCGCGACAAATTTTTATTCAGATTATAGTCACATTTTTCTTTTGTAGTACATTTTAAAAAACTTTTAAAAAAAAAAGAGACCAAAAACAATTCACAAAATGGATTAAAAATTGTAACTTCTTTCCAAACATCAAAAATACTATTTAGTATAAGACTTACAAATGGTGAATGCAAAGAAACGTCATAATAACCAATTTTCTTTCCAAAGACTTGAGAGATTATTTAGTATTTAATATGACATCAAATGTGTATATTTTTGAAATGCGTCCGTTGACGCCATAATAGCGTAAGTCTTTAGTGTCATCGCTTAGTTCTAGATCATTCAAATAGAATTTCTGATATTTTACCATAAAACCTCTAATCTATTCCACTTGGCGTTTGATTCTCTCTATTGTCAAGCTCAAAGGGCAAAACCCAAGTGAAATTGCTTCGCCAATTGATGTACGTATTCAGGGCCGCACCAAGGTAAGGTGGCGCCTGTGTGTAGAAAAAAAATGCCGCCCCCACTTTCGAGAAAACTTCAAAATAACTGAGAAAATTTCAAAAAATTGGAGAAAATTCCAAAAAATTGGAGGAAATTTTAAAAAAATTGGAGAAAATTTTAAAAAAAATTGGAGAAAATTTTAAAAAAATTGGAGAAAATTCTAAAAAAATTGGAGAAAATTTCAAAAAACTGGAGAAAATTTCGAAAAATTGGAGAAAACTTCAAAAAACTCGAGAGAATTTCAAAAAATTCGAGAGAATTTCAAAAAATTTGAGAGAATTTCAAAAAAATTCGAGAGAAATTAAAAAAATTCGAGAAAATTTCAAAAAGTTCGAAAAAATTTCAAAAAATTCGATAAAATTGAAAAAATTTGAGAAAATTGAATAAAACTGGAGAAAATTGAAAAAAAATTAGGGAAAATTGAAAAAAATTCGAGAAAATTTCGATAAATTCGAGAAAATTTCGATAAATTCAAGAAAATTTCGATAAATTCAAGAAAATTTTGATAAATTCGAGAAAATTTCGATAAATTCGAGAGAATTTCAAAAATTTAAGGAAAACTTCAAAAAATTCGACCAATTATTCGCCATGCCTCCCCCAGGGCCTGCCGCCCATGTGTTGAGCACACCCAACACACGCGCTTGGCGCGGCCCTGTACGTATTTGGATGATTACTGCTGTATCACCTCCACCTCTCACTCTTAACACTAAATGTAGCAATGCTTTTTCTTCAATGAAATAATGGGACAATGTAAACTCATCCTCTAATTGTTCACCACCAAAAACAATTCGTTGCTGATCGGGTGAAATTCCTTCTTTGTCTTGAATTTTCAGTGTCAAGTCTTCGATTGTTTCGTACTTTCCAATCATGATGTCTATAGATTTACCAGTTAATGTTTTAACAGTGATGTTTAACATATCTCCTGCTCGTGATGTCAGAGCAAGTTTGACAACATTTTTTCCGATATTACAATCGACAATTTTCGATTCGTTTCTCAGTCCATCGGTCAAGATCAAGCGTTGTCAGTCTACTGGAATATCTTCCAGTTGTTCAATTTCTTCTTTCACTTCTTTTACTGTGGTTTCTTGATCGACTCTGATACAAAACTTCCTCCCAAGAATGTGTTGGCATATTAATACCGTTCCTTTTTCATTAAATGAGTACACGTACACCATACACAGCAAACTATTATTTTTTACTTTCCGATCCTCCAATACGTCCTCATCTTCCAATACGGTTTCTCCAAACACAAGGATCTGCTTGTTGTGTGGAATTCCATAAAGTAATTGAAGTTTTAATTTGATGCTCTGAATTGTGTCTTTAGGATGAACGTCGAAGTCGACTATTCCTTTGCAGGATTTAATTTTAATTTGAAACCGATATTCACTAAATTAAAAACCAATAAGTTTTCTTTCGTACCATAAGTACCGTAATGGCTTGCACAAACCTATATTTTTCAAATGTTGGTATTAGACTTTTGAGAACGCCATAATCAATGCTATTGTTACTATAATATTTATTATCTAAGTATTGACAAGCACCTGGAAGAAAAGAAAAACTAAAATTACTAAGGGGTACGAGTCCGACTAATAGGGCTTAAGCCCTGAACCCCAAAGTGTCAATGGCCCACAAAAATTCATTTTGATGTTATTAAAAATGAATTTTAAACCCCAATTTAAAGATTCTTAATCTAACAGACAATGGGGCCCAATTGGACTTCAATAAGCCCTAGGCCCTGAAAATCCTAGATCCGCCCCTGCAGGAAAATTTTATTTTACCAAGTCCTGGAGCGGCCTCGGGAAAATAAATTTTTCCGGGTTTCTGGAGGGGGCCCGGGGCCTGACTAACTCCACAAAGTAACGAAAGCATGTCAAAAGTTGTTACTGAAGTGTTGAACATGTATGTTGATCGTGTTTCCTACGCTGCAATTGTTGCTCTCGCCATTCTGGTGTATGGAAATCGTAGGTGGCTCCTGCTGCTGCGTCCGAAGCATCTGACCCATGACGATTGTTTCATAAACCGTACCTTTGTTACAGAATTAAAAAGTAGAAATTATGTATGTCTAAAGTCGTATAGGCCATCTTTAAAACGTACAACCTCTTTGCTAGGTGCTGCGGAATTCCTAAAAAGTTTGGTTTCAAATGATTCACGCAAAGTGACTATGAACTCAACCACTTTGATGGTCTCATTTGATGATAATGGACTGATCTATTCTGTCAGGCAATCGTGTTGATAGAAGGCGTCATTTCGTATGTGGCTCGTGTTGGTTTTGCCATGTTGGTTGAGAGAAATCGGGTCAGCCATTGAAACCTGAATCTGTGAAAACTTCTAATTGATATAAGTATTTCTTCAAAATTTATAAATTGTAAAGAGAAAAAAAGAAAAGTGTAAGAAGCAACAAACTTTGTTTTGGAAATTTCGTTCTAAGTTCAGTTGTAACGGTAACGAGAACACAGAACAAGAAAGGTCTAGTATGTTGGTTTTGTCAAGAAGTTGGACGAATACATTTCTAGGTGATGGTAATCCTAGTGTATGAAAGCCAACGTTGCAAAAAGAGATCCCGTTTCAAACAGTTAAAACAGGTGCAGTAAGCACTTTAACCTTGCATATTGGCTTTTCTGCAGTAGTGCAAAACTTATCAACATGTCCTGCATCATAAAGGAGAACATTTAATCCATTGGGAGAGACAGTATTGGAAATTGAATCTGGACATTGATATGAAGACATGTTTAATGTGAAAGGTGTTTATTCAAAATTACAATTAAGTTTATACAGTTTTACAGATTTGGGATGAGTATCCCTATTACATCATCCCAGGTCGAAAGGAGGTACTCACAGATGGAAAAAGAAGCATTGGTAGTCGTGTGGGGCTGTGAAAAATACAGACTGTACCTGATAGGGATTTGAGCTATTGAGATATTAGCTTGAAGTTTGGAGTTTGGACGAATACATTTTCCTGCAAGGTGACGATGGCAATCGGCAATCCACCAAAACGTTGCATTCTTTGACCGCGGAATTCCTCGTCGCCATTTTTTATCCACTTCAACTAGGATCAATTTAACTTCCTTAATTGCTCATCCTACGAATAAGTGGGAATTTAACCAGTTTGCTAATGTACACAACTTTTTATTCCGATTATAGTCACATTTTTATATTGTTGTACATTTTAAAAAACTTTTTAAAAAAAAAGAAGCCAAAAACAAATCACAAAACGGATTAAAAATTGTAATTTCTTTCCAAACATCAAAAATACTATTTAGTATAAAAGTGGTAAATGCAAGAAATAATTATTCGAAACGTCGTAATAACCAATTCTCTTTCCAATGACTTGAGAGATTATTTAGTATTTAATATGACATCAAATGTGTATGTTTTTGAAATGCTTAAATCTTCTGGTTCGGTGACGCCATAATAGCGTAAGTCTTTAGTGTCATCACTTAGTTCTCCATCATTCAAATAGAATTTCTGATATTTGACCGCAAAACCTCTAATCCATTCCACTTGGCGTTTGATTTCTCCTATTGTCAAACTCAGAAGGTAATCCCCAAGTGAAATTACTTCGCCAATTGATGTACGTATTTGGATGATTACTGTTTTACCACCTCCACCGCTCACTCTTATAACTAAATGTAGCAATGCTTTTTCTTCAGTGAAATAACTGGACAATCTAACCCCATCCACTAATTGTTGACTACCAAAAATAAGTCGTTGCTGATCGGGTAGAATTCCGGTTTTGTTCTGAATTTTGAGTCTCAAGTCATCGACTGTTTCATATGTCTTCACAGTGATATTTATCGTATCTTCTGCTCGTAATGTCAGAGCAAGTTTGACAACATTCTTGCCGATATTACATTCGGCAATTGTTGATTCGTTTCCCAGTGCTCGTCCATCGGTCAAGATCAAGCGTTGTCTGTCTGCGGGAATTTCTTCCAGTTGTTCAATTTCCTCTTTCACTTCTTTTATTGTTGTTTCTTGTTCGACTCCGAGACAAAACGTCCTTCCCAGAATGTGTTTGCATATTAAAACCGTTCCTTTTTCATTCAATGGGTAAACCATACACAGCGAACTATTATTTTTTACTTTCCGATCCTCCAGTACATCCTCATCATCCAATACAGTTTCTCCAAACACAAGGTTCTGCTTGTTGTGTGGAATTCTATAAACTAATTGCAGTTTTAATTTGATGCTCTGAATTGTGTCTTTAGGATGAACGTCGAAGTCGACGATTCCTCTACAGGAATCGTCGACTTAATTTTAATTTGAAACCGATATTCACTAAATTAAAAACAAAGAAGTTTACTTTCGTACCATAAGTGTTGTATTATTGATTGTACAAGCTAAACGACCCGTCGTAGATTACGACGGTCTAGTTGAACAGAATTTAAGTAAATTTATTTTTAAATATAAACCATATATAAAGTTATTTTTATATTTTTCATTATTATTTACATGTAATTATTATTCAAAGTTTCATTTATTTGAAAAAACCAATCAAACTAATAATTAATAATTTCATAGAAAATGATCCAAACCGCAACATAAACCTTTATTTTTAAACATTACCGTCCATAACCGATGGTATCAATGTTTAAAATACACTGCGCCATCTATTGATGGCTTTGTGTACAAAATCGTTTTCAACTTTTATCAGTGGCGGCCATTTTGTGGAATTTCGTCACAATTTATGATCCAAAATGTGACTGCCACCTATTGCTGGGTTTATGAACCCAATTTTGAACTTTGTTAGTTTTTAATGGCGTAATGCAATCAATTTCGATGACAAAGGTGATAAAACCGACTCGCGAAACGAACTCAAGGTAAGATCGTTGTATCAGTTGACTTAGGTTCAATTAAATTAAATCTAAAAATAAATGACACATGAATCGTTTTTTATTTGGTTCCAGAGCGATACGATTGTGAGCTGGTACGATCTGATCATCGACGTCGATTTGTATAAACTGGCCGAAATGCATCGAGTTTAGAAAGCGGCATGGCGTAAGTACGTGAGTTTTGTTTTATAGAATTTTGAAATAAATTCCCCTTTTAAATTGTCATTTTTTGGCCTGTTGATTCGGTTTTGTATTTCACACTAAAACCGTAATTTTTATTTTATTCCAGCACTGAATTTCCATGATGTCGTAAGTTCTTATCACCGATGTTGTACGATCGTATCACCGACGTCGTGCAATCTTATCACCTTGCGATCTGATAATCGACGCCGATTTATATAAATTGGCCGAAATGCATCGAGTTTAGCACCGCAACGATGTAAAGGACTAATTAAGTAAGTTTTTATTTTACGATTTTTTTTATAAATTCAC
This sequence comes from Strigamia transsilvanica, assembly GCA_034701245.1. Lineage (NCBI taxonomy): Eukaryota > Metazoa > Arthropoda > Chilopoda > Geophilomorpha > Linotaeniidae > Strigamia > Strigamia transsilvanica. The sequence goes on along the minus strand of JAQIXU010001683.1, from coordinate 7,386 downwards.
CAATCATATTTAATTTAATGTTTAGATGATTAGATCAGGTGGACAGTGGAATTTCCAGCTGATGTTTACAGCGTTCGGTTTAGGGCCGCAAATGACTGATTTTACAGCGATTTGTCCGAAATTATAATAACCCACGGTTTCACACACTCCATTGTCATCCCGAGCATTAGCTGTATAATTCGCACACCCGAATGGACTCGTGGACAAATCGAACATTCGTTTTTAAACTTCTATCGAGACGGTAGTTAATTTATAATATATAATATATATAATATATATATATATAATATATATTTTATGCTATTTATTTTATATTTTATGTTATTTATTTTATACATTTTACGCTGTTTATTTTATTGATATTTATTTATTTATTTATTGATTTTAGTGATTAAGTTAATGTTTTAATTGCTTGTTTTTATTTTGAATTTTCTGATTGGTTTTTTCGATTATGAAAAAAATTAATTTCTAGATTAACAATGAATAAAATTTGGTTTAATTATATTAAAAATTTATGCTATTGATTTTATAATTTACGTAATTTATTAAGTTTAGTTATTAATTTATTGTTTTAATTGATCTTTTAAATGATTTAACGTAGTTATTGATTTATAGAATGATAATTCACTTTATTTTATTCAGTTGGTGCATTTAATATTTACTTTTTTTTTTAATTAATTAATTATTCTTTGCGTTATTGACACTCAGACCTCGCTTTACGGCCTAGATCCATTCGGGAAAGGTTGGCTGTATAGCGAAAAGCTGTATAACGAATCAGGGGTTCGTTGATGGGTGACTTTCCCAACTTTTTGGCTGTATAACGAATATTTGAAAAAGTGCCATAATTAAAAGCGGCTTTAATAGCTGATCGCCGTATACAGAGCGGCTGTAAAGCGAGGTATTAGTGTATATATAATAATTGATGATTTCAGAAGGAACACATAACAAAGGTAAGTTGCTACTAACTTATCCACAATTCACAAAATCAACTACAGTGACATTATTACACACACGACTAACTGGTTAGTTCACAGTAGGGAACACACATACAAAAACCATTGACATTCATATTGCGCAACACTGCCGTGCGACCAAGGGGTCGCTTTAGAATGCTGCCCTGCACTGGTAATACATACGCGATTAACTCACTCTCTTACAAAATGCAAAATATATAAATTAGCTTAGTTAAACCCTAGAAGAAGCGGTCCAAGGACGAAGATGAAGAAAAGGATGAAAACAGATTTTGATAAACGGTTTATGGGATTTGGAATTTTAGATCCAAGGCTTTATGATTTTTGATATTCGATTGGTTTGACAAATAATTGTTGGTAAATAACGTTGATTTTAGATAAATAATGTTTATTTCTGGAAAGAAATGTCTGTTTCTGATAAAACGAAATGTCGATTATGGTAATAAAGATTCTTTATTGATAAAAAGAATGTCGATCTTTGCTTAAAAATATCGATCCTAGGTTTTCAGTAGTGATTCCATCGGTTGAAATGGTTCAAATATGAAATTTCGGTACAATCATGTCATATTAGTTATTTGAAATGTTGATTTTTAATTATAAATGTCCGTTGATGGCGTAAAATCAACCTTTTCGGTCGTAAAATGTTTATATTGAACGACAGTACGAAATATTACGGCAAATAATTTTTATATTTATGTATAATGGTAAAATATATTCTTTTTTGATGTGGCCAAACAGAAATAATAGAAGTTGTCTTGATAATTTGGTTTGGTGTTGGTTTAAAAAAATCTGTTTTTTTTGTTTGGAATTAAATAACCAACTCTGTTCGTTCAATTTCTGACGATATTGCGTAATTGCGGTTTTTACCGAAAGCATAAATATTTCGGCAAACAATTTTTAGTATTTGTGTGCAAAGTGTTTACACGTGGTCATCGTAGTCTACAACGTCTGTTTGGTTGAAAATGTGGAAATTTGGGCCCAAAATATGAAATTTCGGTCCAAAACTGCGGCGGAACATTTAAAAGCACGTGGTTAAGATTTTAATTACAGAAATGTCGATTTCATTAATTCGGGCCAGCTATAGTTTGATGTTCAAAATTAACTGTATTCAAATAATTTAATGGTTTGGTTTATGTTGGTGGTACATAAAAAACAATTGGTCATTTTGAAAACGGAAATTCAACTATTCCGGTTACGGCTAAAACGGTTTATTGGACCAAAAAAAATAAGTCAAATTTCCTCGTACAGTTTGGTTTTTGGGCTTTGTCTAGGTCTAGGTCTAGGTTTATTAAATCCTACTCTTTTGAACGTCTGACCCTGGGCCTTATTTATCGTCATGGCAAATGCCAAACGAACTGGGAACTGAAGGCGGCGTAGCTTGAACGGAAGTGGTGTGTCCGACGGTACCAGTTCGATTTTTGGAATTACAACTATTTGTCTTGTCGCTGCACCGGTAACAATTTCGGCTGACAAATATCTGTCGTACATTCTGGTAACGATTAGCCTAGTGCCATTGCATAGACCATGCTTCACATTCAGATTGCGAAGCAAAACAATCAACGCACCAACCTTTAGGGTTAGCTTGTGGGGCGGGAGTCCGGCCGGTGTAAGACTATTTAAATACTCGATTGGATACTGCTCTGCCAGCGACTCGTTTTTGTGCATGTCTTCGAAACTGTCGACGCTGCGGTAGACTTGTGGTTCGCTGGTCAACTCGTTGAGAATTGTTTCGTTTAGAATCAAAGTCTGGCTGTTCTTGGGACAAAGAATGGCGACTTTACTTAATTCTTCACGATCCTGGAAACCACAGCTGAACACAAAGTCGATCAGGTTTCTGACTTCGTGTTCGATGCAAGCTTCAGGTACTTGCACGACTCCTTGGTCCGTGTTGATTTTACCTTCGCCCAGCTGCAGTAGCCATTCCGAAAATTCGATTTCGTCCTGCCCGGTTCTCATGTTTTGCGTCAGTTTGTAGGTACGAAACGCCGACCATTTTTCCCATCTTTTGATGCTAACCTCGATCAGGGCCGCTTTACTGAGACCGGGCATTACCGGTAACACTTGGCGAAAATCGCCCCCCAGAATAACAATTTTTCCTCCGAAGGGCAGATGCGCAAATTCTGGTCGCGCAAGGTCACGCAACAAACGGTCCAGGGCGGTCAATGCGTAATTGGGGGCCATGGGTGCTTCGTCCCAAATTATTACGTCTGTGTTTCTCAAAATTTCGGCTTCAGCCGAATTGGCCGTGATGTCGCAACTCGAACTTTCGTTCAAAGGCACGGGCAACCTGAAACGGGAGTGGGCGGTACGACCGTGAAACAGCAGAGTGGCCGCTATGCCGGTAAACGCGACCGCTATCACGTTTTTTCCTTCGCCCCTCAATTTATGGATCAAAGAGTTGTATGTAAATGTTTTGCCGGTGCCGCCGGGTCCGTCGACAAACAGGCAGCGCGGCACGTTCGCGTCGGTCGGCGGCGCGGCCACGGCTGCCATCACGGCGTCGGCCACGGCCCGTTGGTCCTCGTTATATTGTGCAGCCAAATCGGCACCCAATTGTCGTTCTGCCTGCAAATCAATATGTTGCATTTCCAAGATTATGTCTGCGGGAGGTTCGGGCAATTTGTAGCGCTTGCAACAATGAGTGGTCCCTATTGCTCGTAGCTCGTCGTCGATCCATCGCAATGCCATGTGCTCTGCCCTCTCAACAGAAATCTCTGCGTTTTCTCTTGTATAATCCTCGGACATGCACAGCTTGAACCTGTTCCAAAGGGTTGCGGGATCCACCAAGTTGCCATAAAGTAGAATGATTAAAAACAGATGGCGTAATTGCGAAGCAACCTGGCTGACTTTGGCTTCGTCCATGCAATCGATCCAATGGGCGTCGTCATGCAATCTAACCAATCCTCTTCTTATCGCCGCCTGTCTAAAATCATCTGCAATCTGTCCGTTAACCGTCCTCAAGTCCTCGAAGCTGGTTGCACCACGCACGTTTAACAGAAGCACACGCAAAAAGTACTTATCCATCAGTTTTGGCGACACCGCGTACATTCTGGTGATGACTTTTTCACCGCCCCTTTTCCTGGTGGCCCATCTGCATGCGGTGCCGTTCCACGTGTAGTGGTTTGGGATCTGCGTGTATAAATATTGTCGGGCTGCGGGATCACTTGCGTTTAGGTGGAACCATGCCATCAATTTCGTTTTTTTGAACGCGGCAACGGCCAGGGCTTGATCTTCCTGCCCGTTATTATAGTACACGCATTGCTGCATGGGCAGGTGAAAGGGTAATTGATAAATGACGTGGGACATGGCGTGCATTTGAAATTCGTGCAGTCTCCACATTGCCTCGATTGCCGAAACGTAACAGGTTTCTATATAATGTCTCACTTCGTCCCACCGGAGTTTAGGTTCATTATTGTTGTTGTTGTTGTTGTTGTCACCGGTCGGTTGTTGGGCGGGCATTTTCCTTGCCATTTGCAAAGTCGCACAGTCGTGACCTTTGTAAACGTACTTAAAAATATACTTTATACTTTTGATCGAGGAGCAAATTTCCACGTTGATGTGAGCGTTAAACTTTTTAGACAGGTAGGCGTTGTAAGGAACGACCCAGCTGTTGTCGACCGGAACTTGCCTGCCTCTGATATTTTTATAAAAGAACCTACCGTCGTCGCGGCGTCGGTATTTGGGGTAGCCGTTGTCATTTACGATGGTCGTTTCTTGGAACTGTTTGGGAAATTGTTTTTTACATTTATTTTCCTTTGGGTCCATGCACGGTGAGTTCTCGTTCCAAACTCCGTACGGCCCATGGATCATCTGCTTTCTGATAATGTCGTACAACTGTTTGTCCGTGTCGGGGTTTGGGATTTCGGCACAAACCATTGCGTCTATGTCTTCGGGCGTGCGCGGCTTGTCCTCATCTCTTAGAATGAGCAAAATGTGCGCATGCGGCAGTCCTCTTTTTTGAAACTCTATCACGTAAATGTAGGCTTCGACCACACCCAGCACGTGATTTTCGAGAAGGTCCACCATCAATTCCTCGAATTTGAGTTTAAACACGCGCGTGAGTAAATCCGGTCTGTCCGTGGCGGACTGGTTCGGGGCGAGATTGTCTTGAATGTCGGACCAAGTCGGGTTGCACGTAAATGTGATGAAGAGGTCGGGTTTGCCATGTTTGCGCACAATGGCCATGGAGTCTTGGTAGCTTGCTGCCATTTCGCGCGGCCCTCCTTTGAAAGAAGAAGGCAAAACTACAACTTTGCCTGCTTTCATGTGATCATCGTCGGCCAGTCTGTTGACGTGGTCCATCAAACCCTCGTACAACTCGACACGCAATTGGTCTTGTTTGAGTCGAATGAAAGACAACCTATCGTTTTCGACAGTCATGTACGCGTCGACAACTAATTGTTGGAACAATTTCCCCGCGTACAGAATGGGATTGAACACGTCCGGTCTGATTGCAAATCTGTGGCAGTAAAATTGCAAGGCGGTAATCGTGTTTCTTTGGGCAGTGGCGTATTCAACAACGTGCGGCATTTTCCACGTCCATCCTGTTTCCCCTATTACATCATCCAACACTTACCCATTTAAAAACTATTTTCAATGCCAAATCTTTTAAATTAGATATTCACAATTCCTCAAATGCGAGTTAAAGACCATTTAATATGGTGATTGAACAGCACAGCTTCTTTTCTTAGTGTACAGATTTTAGCAACAAATCCAATGTATAAATACATCCAGTTACAGTCATATTGATTCGACTAAAGTAAGAAACTATGGTTTTAGTATCGTCCTCCAATTCTTCATCCATAACAAAAAGTTTTAGTCGTTGGGTTGAAACACCCTTGACTTCTGCAAGTTTGCATTTAACGTCGCGTAATGTGACTTTGTCACTAAAACAACCAACGCTGATTATCTCACCAATAAATGTGCGTATTAAAACAGTTAATCCACCAGCTATCAATCGGAAGACCAGGTGAAGAACTGAAAATTGAGAAATTCCGTAATGTGACAGTGTAAATTTGTCCTCTAACTGTTTCCCACCAAAAATGACTCGTTGTTGATCACTAAGATGGAACGCTTTATTTTCAATTTTGGTTTTTATGTCCTCAATTGTTTCATTCAAATTCACATAAAGGTGTATAGTGTCTCCAGTTAATGTTTTCACAGAAATTTCTACGACATCCCCTGTCTTTATTTTAGAATCAACCTTGATGACTTGATTCTTGGCAATGCTGTAATCAGACATTCTTGTCTCGTCTCTTAGTACTGTACCATCATCCAAAAACAATTGCTGTCTTTTCACTGACAGTCCTTCCTCTGCTTCAACTTTCACTTTTAAATCTTTAATTGTCGATTCTAGTTCAACTGGAAGACAAAACCATCTTCCATGCTCACGTTTGAATATCATTCCATTATCTTCTCTAGTGTAAACCATACACATCTGACATTGGTGTCTTACATTGTAATCACTCAATTTGTCTTCATCTGCTAATACCTTACTTTCAAACACAAGGTATTGTTTGCTGTATGATATTCTATACTTCAACTGCAGTTTTAATTTGACACTTCTAACATCGTCAGAGGGATGAACATCAAAAGTTGCAATTCCTAGGTTACTTCTGATGCTAATATCAAGCCTTTCAGTTCTGAAACAAAAGAATAATTGTATGATACCAATAACATAATACCATGTTGCAAATACCACATTTCATTAACAGTTGATGTTGTATTTTCAAATTAGTCTGAGTAACTCCTCTTTTAACCACACCTATGTTAATTTTTCTATGTGCATCATTTCATCAATACGTTTATTTTTGGATCAATAAACTATTTATAGGTTGAGTTGTGTACTATTTTTAGTTCTTATTCATTTTGTTCTACTAAAACCCCTCTTTTCTTTAATTATTCACAAAATAGTTCATTCCAATAACCATGTGACCAGAGAGATCACCTAGTGATCTCTGGTGATTCCTATGGTGATTCCTATGGTGATTCCTAACACTTGTTGTCAAAGCAGCAAACCTTATTCTTGCTTGCTCTTGACCTCCCAGTCATCCAGATTTAGTTGCTACCACGACGACGTCGCTTTGGACCAGCAAGTACACCAACTTCGACGGTCCCATGCGATGATTGAGATTGTATTTAATTTAGTCGACAATTTATTTTACAACAAGGGGTACGATGAAATATGGAATCAAATGTAGTGGCGTAGCAAGCAGTCGATGAACAAGTTGGGTTGATGAGCCTTTCAGCAGAGCTGTAGCTAGCAGTGCCAGTGGCGTAGCTAGCATGGGTGACACCCGGGGCGGTACTCATGGTGTTACCCCCCCCCCCCTAAAAAGCCCCAAAAAAATGCATCAAAGTGCAAAAAAAATGCAAAAAAATGCAAAAAAAATTCAAATTTTTTTTAATTTTGCAC
>JAQIXU010001682.1:0-15753 GCA_034701245.1 Strigamia transsilvanica | reverse complement strand
TCATGGTTCTAGCATTATTTTTTTTAAAGATATAAGCCGTTAACTTTGAAAGTAGCTGTTGTAAACTTACTTTTGCCCCCCACTGTATATAAAGAAATAATAGTAAGTGTATTTTTTAGATTTTTTAATATTAAACTGTTTTTGAGGGGCCCCGAAAAAAACTAGCTTAGGGGCCCCGCAGTACCTAAATCCGGCCCTGCGTACAAGCGCTGAAATACAACTTTGCACAAAGGCGCTTCTTACCCAGAGCGTGGCCCTGGATACAATATATGGTCACAAGCTATGAACATTAACTTACAGGTTGTAGCAAGGAGTAATGTACAGAATGTATCTGAACAATACCCAAATTGCCTATTTAGTTTTAGAATCCCAGTTCATTTGGATCATGTGATGTGAATGAATCCCAGTTGATTCTCATCAATTATACCAACTTTACATGTACCACGTTTTCCAGATAAGGGAAAATTGGAATTTTATTTATCTGGAAAACCATGTGTTTAAATGGCATTAATTTTCTGGTAATGATGACGTCATATTTGACAAAGTCGGGAATTTAGTTTTTTAGTTTTTTAGTTTTCCAGAAAAGCAAAATTCAAACTTTCACTCATCTGGAAAATCTTGGTGCATATAAACTTGGTAATTGTCGCTAAAGCAAAAACATCTGCCAATAGGGTTTTCTGTTAAATTCCCATTCTGGGTGTGCAATAGCAAGGTTGGATCCTCAAGAAAGTCGAACCGCAGACAGCGAGTTACACGATCTAATGTGTCACCAGAGATAGCCAGTCAATCCAGTTTCCTGTTACAAGTGTTTGATTTTATGCAATCAAATTTGAATTATGTCAGAAACTCGGAGAAAATATTCATCAATTTCACTATTTCGGATTGCGTTATGGCCAAATACAATGACAGCAATCGAACAGAACTCATTTCCGGTGTGTTATCAAGTACAAAATGACATTTCAGCTCGTGTTTCTCCACTGTCTTTTGCATCCTGTCTATTGCACGCGCATTTAACCGCATTTGTCGATATTATAAATCCTCATTGAGCTTGGGGATCACAAGGTATACTTTGAATTTTCATTTGTTTATGACTGAATAAATTTAATTAAAGAACAAACTTCAACACACAATAGCCAATAAATTGTGTTTATATCTAGTAATAGCCAATAAAGCAAACTTATCACCATTTTGACACATTACATTTTGACAAAAAGTGCTTTTAGCACTTCCAGTCACTTCTATTATGCAGATTCCTCACCAGATGATTGAACTTCTTCTGATATTAGAAAAATCTCAAATAAATAGACATATTAACATAAAAATCATCTTGGCATGGAAGTCCCAATGGAGCCAGGACCAGTAAAATCCAATTCCCCATCTTCATAAAATCCGGTTGGTGGCTCCACTGCTTCACCTTCAGTTAGACCAAATTATAGAAGACTTGCCAGCAGTTCACTTCCAATTTAACTTTGGGGATTACATTTTTTTAATGTTGACTTTCTCTCGCCAGCGCCACCTTGTTTTACCAGAATTAGCCTCTAGCTGCCATCTTAGCTTAGCCAAAGGGCAGTGGGAGTGGGCCCACATGAAATACCAAGCACCCACTCATGTATTATACACATCAGCTATTTTATTCATAAACCTCTCAAGAAATTGAGTCTGCAATTTTCTGGCACGGCGGTAAATGCGGCATCAGGCGATTTCGTTATCGACATCTGCGTAAGTTACTTAGTTTTTACAAAACGTCATTCAAAACGTTGTGCATTAAGTACTTTGCATTTAAAGTGCTTTCGGTGTTGGGGTTTTGGTCTGGTGATGTTACTTTCTTCAAATGTTTGTGCTGGTGGTCTTATAATAACACTCCAAACCCACGAACATTTCAAATGTAGCATTTTAACAAACAACTGCAAGTGTTCTAGGAGTTGTTGTGTTTTGTAGTCATTCTGAAGGCAGACATTTTGTTCCTGCTTCGAGTGCAGGATGCAAAATCATGCTAATCTCCGTGTACTGTACCGGTATGTTTTTAATTTACTTGCTGTCAGTGCAATTTTTAATTCCATATTCAAATTTTAATTCAAATTTTAATAGAATGATTTCGAGCCACTTTTGTATCAACAAATGATTACGAGTGACAAGCCGAGTCCATTTTTGTAAGTATTTTGAATGACTCGGTATAGTGGGAGGATTCAGTCCCACGATTAGCTTAAAAAACAAAGATGCGTGAGACTCTCATGCGGTAGAAGTGAAACTTCTTAGCTCCTAGGAAAAGTTGATTTCATGCTTTGCTTTTGACAAAAATTAACAAACAAATTTAAAATTTTGCCATAAAATTTGTTGAATTTTTGTCGAATTTTCGTCAAATTTTCGACAAATTTTCGTCAAATTTTTGTCGAATTTTCGTCAAACTTTTGTCAATTTTTTTTCTTCAAATTTCCCAAATTTTTGTCAAATTTTTGTCGAATTTTCTTCAAAAATTTTGTCGATTTTAAATTTCCTCAAATTTTCGTTTCTGCGCAGGCGCGTTTCTGTGCATGCGCGTTTCACTTCCGTTTCACTTTTTCCTGACGGTCACGTGGTAGTCAGGCCAATTTGCCCTACCGCACCAGTAAAAGTTTCACTTCAAAAAATAGATGCGTCTCGCTCCAGGACCGAAGTTGTGTCTGTGCATGCGCACTGATACGGTACCCACTTGTTTACCATAAATCCCTCCCGAAAATATTTCCATATATTTATTTATTGTTTTAAACATGAAAGGAAAACACATATATAAAATATTTTCATTTCCAATAAATAAATAAAATATTTGTACCCCGTTCCGGTCATCTGAATCTTTCTGAATCCCACCCGAATCTTTCAAATCCCAAACATTGTTGAAACATTCGAATCTCTAACACGTAGATTCTGAATGTCGTCCCCCCTGCATAATGCACAAATTGCAGCATTGTTGCAATCATACGATTGTATCACACGATCTCATTTTTCCAAAGGTCCATTGCACTAATCTCATCACCGAGCTAACTAAAATCCAAAATGGCTACCAACAACATGCCTTTTAGACGCAAAAAACTCATTCCAGAAATTTAAATGACCTAAATAGGTTGTCCATTTAAACACATTTAAACGTTACTGTAAACAAAAACACAAAACACCTGCACTCCAAAAACAACCAGAAAACACCCACAAAAACAATTTGCAAAAATATTTTTGTGGCCATTTCTACCCGAATCCCCAGTGAAATAAGCCTAAAAATGGCCCTAACGATTTTGAATAACGCCGGTTTAGTGAACCCAGGCGCCGGGTATAATTACGAGTCTGGGAAGGCGATATTGTTGTTGCCAGTCTGTCAACGAGCCTTAAAGAGAATTTAAGCCCGACAGTCGTTTGGAAAATGCCTTTTTTGATAAAAGCCGCGTTTTATGCTATCCGTGATAAAACCAATAGAAGAGAAACCTGAGCACACAGATCCCAGGCACCGATATGCCCTAGATTTATATGAAAAGGTTCGTGAACAGCATTGCAAGATTTCTCAACGACAACGTTTAATCATCGGATTTAAAATTCCTTCACATGCAACTGGTCATTGATGGAATATTCGCAATTTATCGCATGTTTATGAATAAAAAACGACTTGTAAAGGAAAGTTAATGGAATTTTGCTCAAAATCCTCAATTCTTTATCCAATATTTCCATCACGGACTTTTTGGAAAACAATTTTTTATCCACCTTAAATTTCTCACTGTCATGCCTATTTTTCTTGCATTGGGAGTCGCAGCATATTCTCCGGGGAGTCTAGGTTCAAGTGGAGAGAAACGTGCAGATGTGAAATGTACTTTCGGCTTTTTCTCTCGGGGCCAATGGCTGTTGAAGAGCGAAAGTAAAGGAAAGCGCTGGAGCTGAATGCTTCGTCTCTCTCACTGTAGCGATCTTGCCAACGAAAATTAGGTCTTAGTTAATTCCTACCTGTATATCTTTTAGGGTGGATTAAAGGTAATGCGGACAAGTGCGCTCAATCTTGAGGGAATGGCCCAAGTACAACTGCGCCAATAGATTTTAATGTTGAGGTTAGTGTCGGGTTATACTTCCAGATCTCGCTTGGCTCGGAATCTCGATCTCGGCAAAACGAGATTCCATTACGAAAAAGAATCAAAAACAAGATTTAATGAGATTATAAAAAAAAATCGAAGAAAGTTGTTGAATTTAGAATTTAAATTGATTTCTTTCTCTAAAAAATCTAACGTGTTTATTTTTCTCTCTCAGGTTTGTAAGATAATCGGTAATTGATAAATTTAAAGTATGAAAGCATGAGAATAAAGCTACAAAATTTAAAAAAATCTCTTTTTTTTGCACAATCAATCGTCTAATCAGGCGTTTGTGTTATGTATTGTTATGCGTACAAGCCGTTCTGCAAGCCAGTATTGATATGATAAAAGATATCAAACCTAATACACCCAACCCTCGCTATACGGCCGCTCTTTATACGGCATTTCGCTATAACGGCCTTAGGGAAGTATGGCACTTTTCCGATTTACGGATTTACGTTATACAGCCAAAAAGTCGGGAAAAATCCCGTGTACGTTCCCCCGATTCGTTGTACGGCTTTTCGCTTTACAGCCAACTTTTCCGGAATGTATCTAGGCTGTAAAGCGAGGGTTGAGTGTAAGTAATGCTGAAATAAAGTAAAGAAGCAACGATAAAGTAAAATTTCAAATCATAAAGCCAGCAAAAATGCAATGGCAATAACTAGTTATTGGTTTATTTCACTAATAGTAAGAGCACCATTAAATCTTTTCCTTGGCCATTGAGCCAATTGTATAGGTTATCCAGTCAGGCATGTTTTTCATCCCATTAATTTAAAATTTTCTCCCTCGTGGTGCTGAATACCAACTTATTAGTTTATTTGAGAAATGGAAAAAACCCAACAAATATATTTTGCTTATCATTGAGCCCTTTAAATGGGCTAACTGACCCAGTGATTAGCTTTACTGGCCTATTGATTTGAGGGGCTAGCATAAAGTTTGCCCCCTTCCCTAAGATACAGTACAAGAATGTTTGTCTAATGAAAACAACTTCCTTACCCATTGACCACTGGAAGTACAACACACCAGCCCAATCATTATTTTTGTTTGGGCTAATACAGTAACTTAGTTGAAGGGCCAACTTAACAAAAGGAAATTGGCTTTGATTTGGGGGAAGGGGAGAAACTTGATTTCTGTAGTTGTATTTTTTAACTTGTAATTATTACTAAACTTGGAATATTCTATTGTTGGGTCACAGCATTTAGCATATTCCATCTTTTTGTCTGCAGTTATTTATTGTTTAAACTTTAATAAAATAAGATATTGGTGAGAATTTTTGTTCATTTTGAAGCTTAATCATTCTAAAATAAAGCCCCAAAAGCACAACTTTCACAGGTGCTTATTTCTTTTTTCTAATTTGTGATTTAAATACATGACACTCATCATATTTCACTATATTCCATTTGATTGGCACGGAGTTGTATGATCAAACCCTTTTCCCATCTTCCAATCCAGGGCTGACAACAAACGTTCAATGACATTTTACATCATGTGGCACCAATGCACCTTCCTCTCTTCACGTTTGGCAAAAATTTAAATTTTGTAAATATGCGTTGAAATGTTCTAAACTTCTTTAACCAAGCTAGTCTAAATTCAACTAATTACCACGCACCACTCACTAATTTTAGCATTTAAAGTGTGATAAGTTGGTTAATTCAGCCTTCTAATTGAAAATGCAGAAATAATTCATTTGCCAAGACACTTGATTCAACCCATTTTACCTTCCCCCATCTACTCAGTATACAACAAATTAGTAAGAAACTATTAACTCAGTCCTTGTTATTCATGCAGTGCAGGTCTCTCGACGCAAACCTCATTTAATACAATTAACCAACAACATAAAAAACTACTCGCAGCGTTTTATTGCTTTTTCCAATTCCCTGAGACAAACACACAAAAACAATTAGCAAACACAAGAGCAGGAATTTTCCTCAATCAAATGGACTTCTTACAGCGCAATATAGTTTCGAAAAATCCGTCGCCTCAAAGCCCACAGTAGAAATTGCACAAAATTCTATTTGTCATTTGTCAACACTCAACATGTTTTGTCAACATCTATATTTGTGAAGTCAGAGAGAAAAATAAGATGGCATCATTTTTTTTTCCTTCATTTTTTCATTTTTTCCATTAAAGAAAAAATTCAATATTGTCAACAAATTTCTCAAAAGCTGTGGTAAAATTACATCAAACATTCGCCATGGAAACCATTTAACATTCAAAGCTAGTTTAACCTTTGGAAAACTAAGTTAGCAACAAATTAAATTACCGCTATATAATCTTGTAAATATTACATTTCTAAGTGATTGGGCATCCTGACAGCAGACAAGCTCGTACAATGATGATCACCCATTGCTGTTTGAACACACAAGTTAGGCAGTGTAACATTAAAAAGTCGGCAAGTACACAGCATTTAAATAACAGAATATGATTTACTGCAATTTTAAACTGACTTTTCGAATACAGCTACCTATTGAGACCAGTGCTTCTCAAATTATATACAAGTCAACATCAAAATACATGGGACATATATTCAAAAATAAAAAGTTTTATTAGGTACATTCAAAACACGAAAGAAAAAGTGGCTTTTCCTTTCCTTCCTTTTGAAAAAGTGACTTTCGAATGAACGCACCCATTTGACTTGGTGCGAGACCCGCCATTTTCACCTCATGACAATGCGGACATATGCGGAAGTGGTATATGCGCATGCGCGTCATATGAAAGTGACTGAACAAAGTGAAGAAAGTAGATCCAGATCTACTTTGTTGAAAGTGACTTTCTAAGGCCGACTTTCTTTAATTGCGACGTAAAAACGTCACTTCCGGATTCAGAAAGGAAAGAAAGTAAGGAAAGTGACTTTACTTTTGTGTTTTGAACGCACCTAGTGTTGTATTAAAGTATTCAATAGCCAATAAATGAAAAATATAATGCCTCCATGTTGTGTATCGTGTCTTTAGCAACAAAATTCTGTAAAAAAAAAAAGCATAGAAACAGTGATCGGCAAAAGCTAATTGAATTGTCCAAATGTGACACACACAGACCGACCGGGCTTTAATATATACAGATAAGCTAATCAGACAATCATGCACATGCATAGATTGACTGTTGATTCAAACTTTGGTTGGCAATTTGTTTTATGTTTTGTGTAACATCGACAGAAACAAAGAGCACAACATTCAGACTGGTTTTTATTTGGGGAAGGACGCTTTTATACCAGTTGGCCATCCCCAACTATACAAACCGATCCTGCAAAACAATTAAAACTGGTATTGGCAAAATTTGATACCAATCGAGTATCCGACGTTTGCCGCGCCCTTCTCTATGTCCACACCTTTGATCCAACCGCTGGACAGAATCGATCGTTCTGCTGGCTTTCCCGGTGCACAAACTAACGGAATTTCAACAATTCATCAAAGTCTCATTTTAAATTTTTCTAATTCAAAATAAATGACTTAAAATCAATTTGGAAATTCGAAAAATTATTATTTTTTGAATTTTTTTTCGAAAAGTCATGACCAAGTCTTCGAAGAAACAAGCTTTGCTGGAGAGGAATGTAACATGACAAAATGTAACAAAATATTGGAAAACGTAGGATGATTGTCCATACATTTCAGAATGTATGAACATACATTTTCATATCTCACATACATTGCAATATATTTCGCAACCATATGGGATAATACACTCGTACAAACTGAGTAGACACTTCTTTATTCTTATCGTTTGCCGTTAGCACACGATACAATGATACATGTTTATACAACAGTGATGTCGACTCAGTAATTCCATACAACAAAGTAAAGTACTGCCAATCAAATGTTCAAACTTGGGACAACCATATTATTTTGCAGAGTAGGGGTTCAAAATTCTAGAGAACTCGGTACCAAGATTAGGATTCATATTTGTGCGTATGAAAACAATCGATTGATTGAGATAAGCCACCCTAATCCATGAACACGATCCAGGTCAAATAAAATTCAGAACTTCAAAATAACATTGTACAGTATGATTGTAACTAGAAAATAATTAATACAAGAATTTAAATTTATTTTCTTCAATTATTAATGGTTTTTTATTATGGGCTTTCAGAAAATATAGAAATACAGTCGAAACTCGTTATAACGAATCGCTCGGAACCCGAGAAATCGGTTCGTTATAACGAAAGTTTGTTATAACAAAATATAACAAAATTCACTTTTGACATGAAAAACAATAGGTGCATTCAAAACACGAAAGAAAAAGTGGCTTTTTCTTTCCTTCCTTTTAAAAAAGTGACTTTCGAATGAACGTACTGTTGTTTAGTTTTGTTATTTATTGTGGTTATTTATTAATATTATTTATTGAATTGTTTTGAACATATTGTAACACCATACTTATGGTTTGAGTCTTTTTAGTTTTTTCAAATAAACACTAGAGGGACACAGTTGTTGTTCTGTTGAACAAAAGATGGCTGCAGCTTGTTTCCATGCCTCTCCTGAAATAATGGATTGGAGGTAGCTTTTCAGGATTAAACTCATACATTCAAGTATAAAACTACACGCACTCATTTGACTTTGCCTTTCCTTCTTTTCCTTTTTGGTGCGAGACCCACCATTTTCACGTCACGACAATGTGGACAAACGCGGAAGTGGTACACGCGCATGCGTGTCGTCATATGAAAGTGACTTAACAAAGTGAAGAAAGTAGATCCAGATCTGCTTTGTTGAAAGTCACTTTCTAAGGCTAACTTTCTTTAATTGTGACGTAAAAACGTCACTTCCGGCTTCGGAGAGGAAAGAAAGTAAGAAAATTGACTTTCCTTTTGTGTTTTGAACGCACCTAATATTTATTTCTATACATGGTGATCTTTGTTTAATTTAAAGTTATGACAGTATTTTTTAAAACAAAAATTTCAATGTCATCAATTTAAAAAATCATATCTACTGGTACATTGCCGCTAAGCAAGTGATTCTTTGCTTTTCTTGTTGCTGCAAACTTTTATTTAGCAGTCATTTTAAAAGGGGAAATTTCTCCAATAAATATTATTGTACTCTTGGTTTCTAAATAAGGACATCAGTCGTAAGTCAAATGATCATTTTTCGAAATTCGTTATTTTAACAAGAGCTTCTAAGTATAAGAGTGTTTCTGAAAATGTGTTTGTTATGACGAATAATTTGTTATATTAAAATTGGTTATAGCAAAATTTTTTAACATGGGGGTTCTATGGCAAACCAACCAAGTCATTTTAAAAAATTTGTAATAGCAAAATTTCGTTATAATGCGGTTTGTTATAATGAGTTTCGACTGTATAGAAATGTAAACATATATGAATGATCTACAACCTACATTAATGAATAACTCACTTTTTGAGCCAATCATTACATTTGGTTTCAACTCATTTCAAACATCGTTTTCAATTTGATTTTCTTTTTTACAGCCACCACACCCCTGCATGCTCCTTGTGCAACTAAATTTAGTGTTCCTTAACAGTTGAATTTTATTGCATCATCTTCCAACACAGTGTAGCCCACCATGTTTTACATTCGCCAGATTTCAGCCACGTGATGCAATAATCCTAACAGTAACACACATGGAATAAATGATATAAGTTAAGAGCAAAGCTAATTCAGTCACATAACCACAAGTACTCACTCCGGTGCTGTTGCCCTTTTATCACTTGTTTCTGCCTCCATTTACAGCCATAAAGCCTAGATATCAGCAGGTTTGTTTATACTTAGAAATCAAGCTAATACCAAGTTTACATGGCTGCAGCTGTCCAAAAAAGTGGAATTTCAATTTTTGCTTTTATGGAAAACTGCAAGGCATCAGTTTTCCAATAAATCTGACGTCATATGAAGAGTTAAACTTGCGCATTAATCATCCACAATGCACAGCGTACAAACAACATGTCAAGGATACGACATCAGCCGGATAACCGTTTGATAGAAAAGCATTGAGTGTTTACATTGCGGTTTGCAGTGTGCAAAACGTCCAAAACCTACCTCATACAAATGGAATTTGGGCTTCCAAATTAGCATACCTTTTGCACAAAACTAGTTTGTTTTCATGGTCAATTTTCCAGAAAAGATAAACTCCAATTTTTACTTTTCTAGAAAACTGAGGCCATGTAAACTTGGTAAGTGCTTGAAGAAATTTTTAATTTGTATTTTGCCAGCTGTTTAGCAAAACATACAGATTCCATAGTCCAATCTAAGAGAAATCTTTAAAATCCAATTTAGTGGCACATCATTTTTCGAAATCCGAAGCCCTAGACGACTGTCCAATGTTCCGATATTACAACACGGCACTGCCTATTAAATCCGGGGATAAATAACCAAATATTAAATAACTGCCGCATAGTATATCGCTATTGCCGCGTATCAACATAACAAAGTTGCAATTTAACAGATAATTGCTGTAAGTTATTATTCCCCATTTGCAGAAATGTCAACAATAGAATAAATGTCCTTATGTAACCCCATTTATCTTGTGTCCTAATAAGCTGCTAATGTCTTTGCGGTTGTGTGTATGTGAGTTTTATTGCTCTGTTCGGTCCTAGTTCCCTTTTTGTTTCTTTCAAAAACAATAATGAAAAGACTAAACTAATTACTCGTATAGAAAATCCCCAAAGTAAATATGCTTTTCCGTTTAAATTTTATTCCTACTATAGCTACAAACAACGAATGCTCACCATTATCATGCTTCTACTTTCTGTACTTACTTTGTCTGCAAACCATTGCACATGTAAAGAAGAAACGTACAAATATGACCTTTAACAGCATCTGTTACCATTGATTCATAGCCGACAACTAGATGATGCCATCAATACTAAAGATGGATATAACTGCTTAAAATTGGCCATAAACAGGATGCATTTGTCGTGGTCTATTCAATTTTGTCCGTGTCTTGACACTAGACACAAAGTTCACAGAGAAATTTGACATTTAAATCCCAAATTGGAATTCAAAGTTCTGGAAATTATGTGCAAATCTCATTGTTAGTGTTAAGTATCGTAAATGCTCTCATTGCTCACCATATAAAAACTATTTTGGTCAAGTTTTGAAGATTATGCTAGGTTCATCAAGTTGGCAAGACAACAAACAGAAGGATTTACAAAACTGATTGTGCCATGTAGCAAATCCAACGTGCTCAATATGTGAAACATTTATTTCCAATGATCTCTTTGTTTGTTCAGAATTAAACCAGAATTGAAAAATAAACATGTGCCAGTTAGCAAATCTAATGGGCTCAATGTCCAAAGCCGACGTTCCCAAACGGTGGTACGCAATAAGTGATGAATTAATAATGAAAACAATATTTTGCATCATATCCGACTAGTTTTCCCAAAAATACTGACCTTCTGGTAGGCGTCACCATATTGCACTCTACCACGGTGAATAAGATAGGTGACTGAACGCTTTGTTCTATGCGGTTTAAATGTATTCGCTAGTTAAAACTTTTACCGCAGGGGCGCAGCGATCAGGTGGTCCATGGTTAGAACTGTTTAGTAGTACACATACTACTAAAAGCATGTTTTTTGGGATTATTGAGACAATCTGGTCAGGGGCGGCGCTAGGCAGTAAGCAGGCTAGGCAGTAAGCAGGCCATGCGGCGCATGGGGGCGCCACATTTCGAGGGGCGCAAAATGTCCAGAAGGGGCGCGGACATGGCATTCACGGCCACGGGCAACTTTGCGATTTGGGGGTTGGGGCGACATATTTGAAATTTGCATGGGGGCGCCAGACCAGGTGGCACCGCCCCTGAATCTGGTTGTCAAAATAACCATCCAGCATTCCTTACTTTCTTGCAACTTTTCAGACCAAAAAAAATACATTTTAGACCAGAAAACAGACTTGAGAACCCAAAATTAGACTTTTGGACCAAAAAGCTTCTATCTCTAGTGTTTTGAAGTTAAACTGTGGATAAGATAAATGACCGTGTTTTACGTGTAAAAATGGACTTTTACACACAAAAACTGCAATTTTACGTGAACAAATGAATTTTTACCCACAAAAACTGCACGGTCATCTATCTTATCTAGTGTTGTAACTTCAAAGCACCATGGTCTACAGATAGCAGTTTTTTGGTCCAACAGTCTAATTTTGAGCTCTCAAGTCTATTTTTCCGTCTAAAATGTATATTTTTTTCCTAAAAAGTTGTAAGAAAATAGGGAATGGTGGATGGTCATTTTGACAACTAGATTGCCCAATAATCCCAAAAAACTTGTCTTTGGTAGTACTTGTATGTGTACTACTAAACAGTTCTAATCATGGACCACCTGATCGTTGCGCCCTCAGTATTCAAAAAAAGAACTAGCGAACAGAAAAGAGGTCAAAGATGGCGGCTTTGTTCGGTCACCTATCTTATTCACTGTGCACCCTACTAACAGGTACACCATCTTAAAAACCGCTGTTCTAAAGCATTTTTTTTATAATTTCCTTTTATTTTTAAAATCAAATAATTTCTAATTGTTTCACGAAACCATTTAAGTTTTTGTATAAAATTATTTTTTGTGGCTATGAGGACAAATTATTCTAAACAAATTTAAGATACAAATCTCCGATGAATGTCAAATAGTTTGCAAAGCATTTTGTCTTCGCTTAACCCAAATGGATTTTTTTCTACTCCATTTAAGCTCGCCCCAGTTGACACTAAAATCAGCATCAAAATTTAATGACATCAAATTGCAACCTTTTCCAAGCTACATGAAACCAGCAGAAACCAAATTATACCTAATTATCTACAAGTTGAGAACCCGCTCAAGTAATCCCATTGACATCCCTAAACTGGAACTTAAAAAAAAATAAAAAAACCAACAAAAAAGAAACATTTTTACTGATCGACCATCACTTAATGAGACGAAAATCAAACCGTACGTCGAAGAATAAAAGAGAAAAAAAAAACACGAAAATTCTTCCATTCCTTTCTCCCATGTCGGTAAATTAGAAGCCGCTCGGCAGTTAGATTGAAATAAGAGTCAATGTTTACACAGCCACAAAGTATACTTTGAACTAACTGAATTTACTTGATACTCAAGTCAAAAGTTGAATTTACATTTGCCAATATTTGTATTTGTTTAATACAATGATTCGATGGAAATTTAATTCGCTATTATCTTCCCCGGGTCTAATTACCTGGATAAATATTTGAATCGGTACATTTGCTCCTACTGTCATCTTGTTCCTCCTAATGTGGACGAAAGAATCTACAATTTTCTCGGTGCATTTGATTTCAAGCTGAGAACAAGCTTATTCCCAGAAAATTGAAAAAATATTCATCATGTCATATCTATTTTTACCTCCTGCTGCCAAATTTCTGGTTGAAAAAAAAAACGAACTTTAGTTTGCGCCCGGTATCTTGTCACTAAATTCGAACTGTGCATCCCATTCTGCGCAAATGATTTAGCCTAATGTTAGGCCTAAAAATGTTAAACATGTAAATAAACAATTATTTTTTTGCTAACAATTTTTGACTTTGTTTGTGTGATGATCAACTTTACGCCAGGTAAAATTCTAGCCATTGGTTATTTATTTAATTAATTATTCCAAATTGGAAATTTCTGCCCCGTAAAACTCCGGTGTAACAGCTTTGTGGACTTCGCTGCATTCGACAAGAGCACTTCGACTAACAGCTTTACCTAACAGCTTCTAACTTTCACCAGCAGACCACACTGGCAATTAGCTATTCAAAAAACTAGGTCTGCGCATGCATCTTCTATAAATTTAGCAGCAAACTTTAAATAAAAACCAAACAGCGCTTTAACTTATTGACCTGAAAATTGTCCCCAAACAGCTAAGGACTTATACCAAAATGATATTTTTTTCCTTATGCCTCCAAGAGTCAAATGATGTTTCTGTATTGAGAAATCTCAGTAGTATTACGAATTTTTACCTTGTAGAAATAACTACAAGTTTTCGGCTGATAGTAGTGGTAGGATTCAGTCAAGAAGAAACCAATTGTTAACAATTCTGAATCCTATCACTGGTCAGTAACATTGCAATCGGTTCAACTGAAAAGCATACTATAACACCAGGGCCGGATTTAGGTACTGCAGGGCCCCTAAGCAAAATATTTTTGGGCCCCCCCCCCCCAAAAGAAAGTTTAATATTAAAAAATCTAAAAAATACACCTACCATTATCTGTATATAAATATAGTAAATACATATGTAAAATTACTTCCAAAGTTAGCAATAAGTCAACTAATTTTTCCTGGGACATAGTGGGATCTTTTTCCGGGGCCCCCGAAGGGTGGGGGCCCTAAGCAACTGCTTATTTTGCTTATACGTAAATCTGGCCCTGGATAACACCACTATAGGCCTGGGAAGTTTCGTCACGTCTAAAACACAAATCGAATTGCTTTTCAGTTTGACTTGACGCAGGTTGCAGAAACGACCACGGGGTTGGCACTGACGTCATAAAATTGTAGTCGTTTAGACAAGACACGAGACATAAGAGAAACATGTTTTGAAATGTCCCTACAGTTGTGTTTTGAATTTGCATTTGCATTTGCAATTGCAAAAATTGACTGACCAACTACTCCCAGCAGTAGTTCAAAAGCATTTCCAGCCGCTATAAATACTTGACTTTACAAAAGAATAAAATATCTTTCAAATCTCGTTTTTCCCATTGCGATTTGCTAGCACCGTGCAACACAGATAGAAAAGATTTCTTGGAGTTTTAAATGTAATCACATTTATTTCAGTAACGTTAAATATGTTTTCATTATGTACTGTGTTTAAGGCAATTCCTAGCTTGCATTCAGGTATAAATCTCACTGCCACATAAATTATTCATTGAATAGTGTTTTCTCTCGAAGTGAAAACAATTGAAATTGTTAGCGTATTCAAAGCTTATGAGTGGCGGCGGGTTTAGGCATAGATACACAAGGTGCACGCACCTAGACCCTCAAATCTTAGCTTATAAAAATTTGACCAAAAACATCCAATTTTTGACCAAATACACGCAATTTTGGGGTAGCACGTCAAAACGGCGTAGACAAAATAGCGCGGCGTCAAAACAGCACGGCATTAAAATAACCTAACCTAACCTGACCTAATTTTAGCTTAGGTGGGGTTAGTTTAGTTAATTTAGGTTAGGGTAGGTTATTTTGATGCCGCGCTGTTTGGATGTCTTTTTCCGGGCTATTTTGACGCAAGTTATTTTGTCCGCGCTTTTATGACGTGGAACCCAATTTTTGTGTGAAAAATAGAACCAAAATGGCCACCTTCTTGGACGGCTTCTGGATCTGCCCCTGACCGTAATTTAAAGTCGCGGGTCTTATTTCAAATCATCACTCAGCTGCGGCTATTATTCGAAGACTGCTCTTATTTGAAGAAGTGGCCATTTCGCCCATCCAGTCTACTTTTTGACCATGTTTTTTTTTCTGCGTTTGTTCCACCTTCATTTTACTTCATTTTCATTTATTTTCATTAATAGCCGCAGCTACAGTTGAGAGCGGCTCTTATTACAAATCGCTGCTGCCGGCCATACCCACTATTCAAGAGCGGCTCTAAATCGTGGAAACACGTTACTCCGATAGAACATCCAAGCTCTATCCACATAACCTAAATTTCCCAAGCAATTTAAATATAAAATTTAATCATTTTGGTCTATTTAAACATTTATTTCAGAGTTCTTGATCAATTTAGACATTTCTTTCAGAGTTCTTGATCAATTTAGACATTTCTTTCAGAGTTCTTGA
>JAQIXU010001681.1:0-15760 GCA_034701245.1 Strigamia transsilvanica | reverse complement strand
GAATGGCATTGTGCTTAAAAGAAAATTGGCCGCGCTTCGTCAAGCGGGACTCGATGCTTTAAATATTAGTTTAGATACTCTGGTGCCTGTGAAATTTGAATTTATTACTCGGCGTAACGGGTGGACGAAAGTTATCGAAGGGATTGATTACGCGTTGGAATTGGGTTATGATCCGGTTAAAGTAATGGAGAAATATGTTTGTTTATTGGTTGAGATTTATGTGGTTTTTGTAGATAAATTGTGTCGTAATGCGGGGACTTAATGAGGACGAGATAAACGATTTTGTTGGTTTTACGGAGGGAAAAGTAATTTTGGGGTATTTGCGTGGGAATTGAATTGGTTTTTGATTTTATTTTTTTTTTGTTTTTTTTGTTTGTAGAAAGTGGACGTTCGGTTTATAGAATATATGCCCTTCGATGGGAATAAGTGGGACGGTAAGAAGATGGTGCCGTATGAGGAAATGTTGGGGATTATCAAGTCGAAATGGCCTGAGATTAGACGGATACAAGATAAAGATAACGACACGTCCAAAGTATTTTATTTTTTGTTTTATTGCGTTTAGGGTTGGATCCAGAAAATGGACAAGGGGGTGGCCATTTCAGTTCAATTTTTCATACAAAAATTGGATTTTTTGGCCAAAAATTTTTAATTTAAGATTGGATGTTTTTAGTCAAAAATTTGTTATTTTCGTCAAAAATTGGATGTTTTTAGCCAAAAATTTGTTATTTTCGTCAAAAATTGGATGTTTTTAGTCAAAAATTTGTTATTTTCGTCAAAAATTGGATGTTTTTAGTCAAAAATTGAATGTTTTTAGTCAAAAATTGAATCTTTTTGGTCAAAAAATTGAATCTTTTTGGTCAAAAAATTGAATCTTTTTGGTCAAAAATTGAATCTTTTTGGTCAAAAAATGATTCCTTTTTGCCTAAAAGTAATTTTTTTTGGTCTCTGAATGAATTTTTTGGGCCTAAACATGAATTTTTGGACAAAAAATAAATGTTTAAAATTATTATTATAGAATTATTAATTTTTGAATTTAATTTTTATTACGACCTTTATTATGGATCCGCCAGTGATTGTGTTAGTAATTGATTAGAAATCATTTCAGGCGTACAAAGTTGATGGTTTTGCGGGTCAAATTGGCTTCATCACTTCTATGAGTGAACATTTTTGTGGTTCTTGTAATCGACTGCGAATAACTGCTGACGGCAATCTCAAGGTTTTATTTACTGGATTTATTGATTGAATTTTTAAATATTGATATATCTAATCATTTACAGGTTTGTCTGTTTGGTAATTCCGAAGTTTCTCTTCGCGATGCCCTACGATCTGGAGCGAGTGAAGATGAATTACTTTCGATCATCGGTGCTGCTGTCGGACGAAAGAAAAAACAACACGCCGGTATAAAATATTAAAAAGATTAAAAATTTACTTTTTCTACCATTTTAAAAAATAAACTTTTATTTCAGGAATGTTCGAACTTGCTAAAAGGAAAAACAGACCAATGATTCTGATTGGTGGGTGACTTACAGCTCAATTCTGTAAGAATTTGTGCACACACATCTTTATTTGGTACAACTAATTGGACATTTAAAAGGAATTTGTACACCTTAAAGCTTCGGATTTTTTTTGTCCCGACCACCCAGGCACCTGTTAGGCCCAAAACTGAAATTTTATGCAAGAAAAGTGCACTTTTTAGGCTCAAAACTGGAGTTTTATGCAAAAAATGTATTTTTTAGGTTCAAAACTGGAATTTTATGCAAAAAAATGTACTTTTTTGGTCCAAAACTGGAATTTTATGCACCAAACTGTATTTTTAGGCCCAAAAATGCAGTTTTTAGGCCCAAACATGCACTTCTTAGGCCTGAAAATGCACTTTTTAGACCCAAAAATGAAATTTTTTATACATAAAACTACTTTTTATGTTGTACTTTCGCCGCCAAAATTTGACGTTTTTGAACGTGTATGACCCCCAGGCGCTTAAATGGGCACAGGCCACTACACGGACTAGGCCACAATTTAATTTAATTTTAATTTTATTTCCAGATTTATCTTCCAACATTGGAACTCCATCCTCACACTATTCACCTAAAAGACACGTATCTTCCGATTGCAAATTAACTCACGTCGACGACCAGGGTAAAATAAAAATGGTCGACGTGAGCACCAAACCAGTGACCACACGCACCGCATCTGCTCAAGCAATCGTTCATTTAGGGAGCGATTTGTTCCAATTAGTTGTAAACAACAAAATGAAAAAAGGCGACGTATTGGCGACCGCTCAATTAGCCGGAATAATAGCAGCGAAAGAAACGAGTCGACTAATTCCATTATGCCACAACATAGCGCTGAATCAAGTAAACATCACTTGTAAATTGGTACCCGAACGTGCTCAACTGATCCTCGTTAGCACCGTGAAATGCGATGCTAAAACGGGAGTCGAAATGGAGGCGTTAACCGCAGTTTCCGTGGCAGCGTTAACCGTATACGATATGTGTAAGGCGGTGAGCAAATCGATCGAAATAAGTGAAATCAAACTGTTGACTAAAACTGGTGGTACGAGTGGCGACTTTTCGAGAAATGATTAAACTGTGCGTTAACATTCCAAGCTTTAATAAGTTTACAAATTGTTGAATATTTTTTTATGTTATTGTTTGTTTTTCGATTAATTTCTGGAATACTCCGTTTGTGATATTCATCAACTGGTCGTATGGTCCCATTTCGACAATGATTCCATTTTTAAAAACTGCAATGTTGTCGGCGCGAACGATCGTCGATAACCGATGCGCAATTGTGATGACCGTCCTTCCCCGCATTAGTTTATCGACCGCTTCTTGAACCAGGTGCTCGCTTTCGGCATCTAAAGCGCTGTAAAAGGAATTGTTATTTCACGTTTTCTATGTAAATCAATGATTAGGGTTTCTTTTTTCCTGGCATTTTAGATTTCCCGGTTTTCGGGAAAAAAGTTCGATACTCCTGAGACATCAGTAGTCTCGGTACTAAACTTTTAATTCAAAAATTAACGTTTTAGACAAAAATGACTAAATATCGACATTTTAAACCAAAAGTTTGCATTTTAAACCACAAAATCAACATTTTAGACCAAAAGTTTGCATTTTAAACCACAATATCAATATTTTAGACCAATATAATGTCGCAATAACGATTATTGGTCTATAAAAAGCCAGTTTTTGGACTAAACACATCGAATTTTGGTATAAAATGTCAATTTTTTTGTCCAAAATGTGTTTTTTTGTGCTAAAACCGACGAGGTTTCATG
Source organism: Strigamia transsilvanica (assembly GCA_034701245.1). Lineage (NCBI taxonomy): Eukaryota > Metazoa > Arthropoda > Chilopoda > Geophilomorpha > Linotaeniidae > Strigamia > Strigamia transsilvanica. The sequence continues at coordinate 12,483 of JAQIXU010001681.1, read as the reverse complement.
ACCATTTTTTTTTTTAATTTCTCGGTAATCGGGATAACCAAAATTCGTCCGTTTTCTTTGAAAATCGGAACCCCGGTTTGCCAGGAACGAAGCCCTGTCAATGACCAAAACCTTGTGGCTTCGTCCAAAATCAGAATCGACGGATTCTGGAATTATAAATACCTAAATTAGCACACGACAAAGAGAAAAATATTTCAAAATGTAAAAAATACTTTTAATATTGCTCGTGCAATTGCAATCCGTTGCCTTTGACCACCTGAAAATAAAATTGTTTATATTTTGTTGAATGTTTACCTCGACTATTCATAGCAGTTTTACCGGATAACATGAGACCCTGTTGACCAACCAAAGTGTCAAGTTTATCCGGAAAATTTTGAATAAAATCAAACGCATTGGCCTCTCGACACGCGGAAATAATTTCCTGATCCGTCGACGTGAGCTTCGCTCCATATAAAACATTTTCTCTGATCGAAGATGAAAACAAAACCGGTTCTTGGCTAACTAAGCCGATTTGTGTCCGAACCCATTTCGGATCGAGTGTGCCCAGTTCTAACCCATCCACACAAATATTACCTAATAAAATAATATTTTATGAGTAAAACATAATATTTGAGGTTTCAAATTACCTCGTTGGGGGTCGTAGAATCGCAGTAATAAAGAAGCAACGGTTGATTTTCCCGAACCACTGCCACCTACGATGGCCGTGATCGAACCAGCGGGAACAGTTAAACTTAATCCGTTAAATATTTTCACTTCGGGTCGAGAAGGATACGAAAAATGTACATTTTTGAACTCGATTAAGCCGGGGCCGGGCAATTTGGGTGTAAGGCCACCTTGGGAACAAGAATTTATCACGTTTTAAGCGAAATTCGTCGAGTAATTTGAGGTACCTGACACCGGTATTGTTGGTTTCTTGTCCAGGATTGTCCATAATTTGGTACTCGCTCCGAGCCCCTTCATTAATTCAGAATAAAAACTAGTTAAACCTATGTGTAGTAGTAAAAGATGTTTTTAGGTAGAGGTTTATTTTATTTCTCACATTTTAACCTCCTAAGGAAAGTCCCAAGTATCCAGCGTACATAATGAATGCGGATAGATCTCCGACGGTAATTTGGGAATCTGTCATCATTGTGCCTCCGTAATACAACACGGTGAGTACGATTAAATTGCCGCTTAGTCCTGTCTAGAAGGATGATGTCGTGAAGCATAAATTAATAATTTAGTTTTAGTTACACGTACGAAATTGAATTTTGACGGGAAAATGTCAATTTTGTAGGAAAACTGTCAATTTTGTCGGGAAACTGTCAATTTTGTCGGGAAACTGTCAATTTTGACGGGAAAAATGTCAATTTTGACAAAAAAAATGTCAATGTTGACAAAAAAATGTCAATTTTGACCGAAAAATGTCAATTTTGATCGAAAAATGTCAATTTTCACTTAAAAAATTTCAATTTTCATTTAAAAAATTTCAATTTTCACTAAAAATATTCAATTTTCAGTAAAAAAAAAAATTCAATTTTCACTAAAAAAATTCAATTTTCACCAAAAAAAATTCAATTTTCACTAAAAATATTCAATTTTCACTAAAAATATTCAATTTTCACTAAAAAAAAAATTCAATTTTCATCAAAAAATAGCAAAACCTTTCGATTTAATTTGCTTTTTACCGACAATCATTTCTTTTTTAATATTTTGGTTAGAACCATTCAAACATGAGACAACCATGCATCCCGACAAACAACACAACACTTACCATCCCAAAGAAAACAGCCTTAGCTAACGCTTCCTTATATTGAAGTTGTAAAACATCCCACAATTTCCCATCATATCTGGAACATTCATTATATTCCTGAGCAAAAGCTCGCACAGTTCGAACATTTGAAATCCGCTCCTCAGTAATCTTCAAAAAAAAAGAATAAAATTGACAACAACCACATTAAATTCAACACATTTTACTTGATTAGCTGCTGCCAACTCGTCTTGCACTTTGCGTGTAATGGTGCGCAAAAACCTGCCATACAAAACAGCTAAAAGTGCAACCGGTGTCACGGTGCACAGACCAACAAACGCTAAATTAGCGGATGTGTAAACCATCATCGACACACTAGCTACGCTACTCGTTAACGACCGTAAACCGTCCGACAAATTCTGCGTGAGTGAATTCCCGACTATAAATGCATCAGACGTCAACCGATTTATAAGTTCCCCGGTTTTGTTGTGATCAAAGAAATGCATTTCCTGAGTCAAGACTGCTTTGAACGTGTCATTACGCAGTCGTTTCACGATCCTCTGTCCTGAAACAAACGCCAAAATTAACTCATTTTTCGTTTAAAAAGACAAAACAACTTGTTTTACCCGAGGTTTGGATGATATAAACTCGTCCAAAATTTGCAACGGCACCAATTATAAATGCAATAGCGAAGAAAGAGCAGATGTATTGGATTTGTTCTTTCTTTTTATCGACATCGTTGGAATAAATTGTGTCTATTAATTTGCCCATGCAAAATGGAACTGCGATTGTGACGGCACTGGAAATCACGAGCAGACAGCAAGCACCTAAAGGTTTAGAAAATCGAGTTATTTCGGTTTGTTTTTAAATTTTATCGATGGTTAACCTGTTAATTTCCATTTTTCTGGTTTTGCCAATGTTAATAAGCGTTTAAATTCATATTTTGTGTTTGTTTTTTGTTTATTACTACATAGAGTTGACCTGTATGTACTAAACGAACGATGTGTTTTCAGTATTATTTTCTTTTTCAGGAATCGGCAGGAATAGTGGCATTGCCTGAGATTTGTAGAGAGTTGCAAGGAGTATATAGTTGGTTTTGTTCGGATGATTGTGTTTGCAAAATAAGAGTAAAAAGGGATCATCTTAAAAAAAATAAAAGGAGTTCGTCAGTTTTACTCGTGTAGCTTGCAGGTGCTAGTCAGATTTCACTTTATACCGCTAGGTGGCAAACGGTTATTATATTTAACTAGAAATTGCTAAAAATCACTATATATCTTATGGAAAATTTATTCCTATGTTTAAATTATTACATTTTTTCGGTGAAACTAGTTTCTAGTCACTGTTCTTGCTAGTTTTGTTTGTGTTATTGAAATTTTTTAATTTAAAATTGTACCCTCTACAATTCCGTAGGCGGATTCTGTTTACTTCCTGCGTCCATTCCGTGAAATTTATTTATAATTATTGATTTTGAGTTTCTGACTAAAAAAAATTAATCAAATAAAACGGGGAAATGTAATTTCATTACTTTAATAATCCCATCGCAAAAATATTTTCTGGCTTTTACAACTGACATATTACAATTTTCTCTTTCAAGTAAACAATTCAACAAAGGCCGTACGAAAATAGATGATCTGCTATAACTACACTCGATTACACACAAATTTTGCCAAATTTGCCTCTAAAAAGCACAGTAAAAGATAAAAAAATAAAATAAACTACAATTTGATCATGACCAGAAATAAAACGTATACAACTAAAAATTACTCGAGTGGCCTATTAAATTCCTTCCAAATATAAAAATTAAAACTTTTGAAAACTGACAAATCTCGAGGTCACATTAATTGTCAGATTGAATAATTTTAAAAACAAAAAAGCATTTTTGTTTCAAATTCCTAATGAGTACATTTGGCAAATGGAAGAACTCAACATGGTACATCTGCTTTCTAACAAAGAATACAAATATTAATTTATTTATTACAATGTCGTAAACTCTTTCAATCGCCTTTGTGCCAAACTATTCCTGTCAAAATATCACAGTGCAAAGATTCTTCCCTTCTAAGAACTATCCAGTAGCTGCATACCATGTTAAAAAACGAAAAACAAACAAAAAACAAACAAAAATCTTTGATTTTTTTTCCCCCCGCTTCCAACAACCTCACGAACTTTGATGAAATGGTTTGAAATGAATGTTTTTGCAAGTTAACATTTCACAATAAAAAATAAAAAAATGTTTTTTGCATATTATAAATGCAATGGCTCGTGGAACATTATTCTAAATCTACTCCAACTAAATGTCTACTTAAAGTAGATAATTACCGAGATACTATAATATCAATATTGAGAAAAATTACAAACTAAAAGTATTGCGATGCACAGCACTTATTCCAGTATTAATAATAATATTAAAACTACAATATGGAATAGAAATTTCAACTGCATAATGATGATTGAACATGCATGTAAAAGCTTTTTTTTTTTTTTTTTCCCTGTAAAATGGATAAATATTTTCAAGTAAACAATATCAGGTTATAGTTTTGAAGATGACTGCTATTATCAGTTACCTTAAGTACAGTTTCCTCAATTTAAAAAAAAAGATAAACAAAAAAGAACAAACAACAACTTCATAACTTACACAAAATGACAAAAAACACACAATAGGTAAATACAAAAAAAATATTTCTTTTTTTTTTTTTAGTTGCATCATTGAATTTCCATTAAAATTACATTTTCTAAAATTTAAAATATAAATTCCAGTTAGAAATCACAAATAATAATAATAATAATAATTTTTGTTCCTGCAAAAAACTCCAAATGACGAAATAGTAAAAGTAGTTTTCTATATACAAATTTCATTTTTCCCTGAAAAAATCTTAAAATTACAAACGTCCTCCAATTTTCAATTGAATTAGTTCCAAAAGAGATAAAATCAGTTTTTCCTCCAAAAAAAAAAACCTAAAAAAATAAAAAACAAACAAAAAAATAAACAATTATCACTGTGGTACCACGTTTCACTCCCTCCTGCTCCGTTTGGTCGACCGAGTACACCCGACAAAATCCATCTCTCGAAAACTTCTCGGCTTCTTCACAATTTGTACTTGCGACTGCGCACTCAGCTGCAACTGAATGGCACTGGCGTTGAGTTTCTCGGCGAGCAGCAGTTCCTTCAAGCCCTTCATTTTCTCGCTCGTGAGAACCACCCTCGCCGTCGTGCGCGGCTTCTTCTCTTCTGCAGGCACCGTAGTCCCATTTCCAGTAGTGACGTTGCTCTCTTTTAGAAGCTGTTGTCCCTGCAGCATTTCGTTCGGACTTTCAGCTTTCAGCATTGAGTCCATGGTCATTCCAGGAAACGACGTGCCGTTGGACCGCGAACTGAGGAAATCGCGACAATCGGCTATGCTCGACGAGCTGCTGGAACGCGACGAAGAAAATGGCTCGCCACTCCCCAATAAATACTCCGGGTTCAGGATGTTCTCGCCGCACGCCGCGGCGAGCGCCGCGATGTTCGGATGCGGCGCCTCGTTCGGGTTGATTTGCGTCTCGAGCGACTTGATGAAGTCCGGCGTCCGTCTGTCCGTCTGATAGGCGTGGTGTTCCTTTTGCTTCTTCTCCTTCTGCGGCGTTTTGAACTCGCCGTTGGTCTTCTTGCTCGTGCAGTTCTCCTTTTCCACGTTCTTGTCCTTGGCGACGGCTTTTCCTTTCGTTTTCTCCTTCTCCGCGTCCTTTTCCTTCGCTTTTCCCTTCGGTTTGTCTTTCGCGTCCTTCGGCGCGTCCTTTTTCTCGCTTTTCGTCTCGTGCTCGCCCTCGACGATAATTTCTACCCGATTGCGAACGTCAGATTCAAACTTAGAAATGGAATTGACAAGATGTTTTGCCCACCCGATGTGGAGGACGGGCGTCGAACTGCCTTCCTCCCAGCGACAGATTCCGTCGTAGAACCTCAGGAGGTGAGCAAAAGCTTCGGGATCTTGCAATAAGGGCGCGGGTTTGTTCTCTCTGCTGCTCGATAGTTTGATGATATTTGGAATTAATTCGTTCGCGATTTCTAAAAACTCTTTGTAGATTTCTTCGTCTTCCCGACTGTAATTATAACTGCAAAAAAAATTAATTTTAATTTAATTTTGTTTGAAAATTAATTTTTTATTTATTTTTTTACTTCCGAATAGCAGTTGCAGCATTGGCCCATGTTTCTAATGCCTCCTTATAGCACTTATTTCTGTATTGATAGCCACCCAAATAAGTATAAGGATAAACATGTTGATCATTGTAATGTAACCGGGTAGATTTTATGGCTTCGTGAAATAATATTGAACATTTTGGTCGCTGAGATGTAGGACAAAGCTCCTCCAAATCACCCAGATTGCCCAGCGCCATTGGATATCTATGTACAAATAATCATAATTTTTTTTTCGGTAAAAATTTGTTCAAATACCGTAAAGCTCCAAATTAACATCCAGATGTTTAATTTTTATACCGACTCCCCCAGGTGCCTATTTGGACCCAGGCGATAATGTGAGCCAGGTGTTTACGTACATTAATTAGAAATAAAGCAATTTTTTATGGGATTTTTAAGCCCAAAACTGGGATTTATGCACAAAAATGGATTTTAGGCCCAACACTGGAATTTATGCACAAAACTGTATTTTTAGGCCCTAAATTGGAATTTTTAGGACCAAAACTGTATTTTTAGGCCCAAAGCTGAAATTTTTAGGACAAAAACTGTATTTTTAGGCCCAAAACTGGAATTTTATGCACAAAACTGGAATTTTATGCACAAAACTGGAATTTTATGCACAAAACTAGAATTGTATGCACAAAACTGGAATTTTATGCACAAAACTGGAGTTGTATGTACAAAACTAGAATTTTATGCACAAAACTGGAATTTTATGCACTATTGTATTTGCACTACTGTATTTTTAGGCCAAAAAATGTACTTTTTAGGCACAAAAATGTACATTTTAGACCAAAAAATATATTTTGTAAACCTAAAATACACTTTTTAGACCAAGAAATATATTTTGTAGACCCAAAATTACACTTTTTAGACCCAAAAATAAAATTTTATGCACAAAACTACTTTTTATGCATTTTTGACGCCAAAGTTTGACGTTATCGGACGTGCACGACACGACCCCAGGCGCTTAAACGGACACAAGCCACTACAGGAACCAGATCACAATTCAGAGCCTTACGGTAATCCCTAATCGGCCTACTTTTCTAAATGGCCCATATCGTACAAAATCCAAAGAAGTTGCTGTTGCAATGTTGCTAGCTCGAGACTATCTGTAGTTGCATTAATGGATGGATTAATCCCAGACACAAGAGCGGCCACTTCCAACGCTCTTGTGCACTTCACCGGCTGACCGTTTAAATAAAGCCAACTTTTTTCCTCAACTTCCAACGTAATTGGTTCACCCCGTTTATCCTCATTTCCTTTTCCTACACAAAAAAAAAAAAAAAAATCAAAAATCAAAAATCAAAATTCAAAAAACAAAACCAAAAACACACCGTGCCATGTAACTTCAGCCGTCTCGCTCCCATCTTTACCAAACGTGACCCACGCGTGATCCTCGGACAACGCTAAATGCACGTCCTTAAAGCCCAAAACTTGGCACGCAGCGACGACCGTGTAAGCGACACCGAACGAATCCAATTTGTTGCCTGCAACACACAAAATTAAACATAAATACAACAGTCCGCCTTGACATGGTATTTATACCTGCTAATCAATTTCAGGGTCAAGGTCTTTACATTTCAACATTTAAAACATGCATCGATTTCGATTAGGAAAGAAACAAGGGGGGAAAAGCCTTGCCTAATGATCAATACAAAGATTAAAAGAGTGCAAAGTGGTCGAGTTAAAATATAAAATGGAGTTGGGCGGGAAGAACGTGCTCGGTGCTCACCTGTCAAGTAGCTGTACAACGTCTGCAAATGTGCCTTGTGTTTGTAGTAGTTTCGTGTGAGCGAGCTCCAAATAACGTCCGAGACTTTTTTGATTAGGTCGCGATTTGCAAAAGTTGATGTCTTGAATTTGCTCAGATCGACGGATCCCTTGATTTGTGTGGTGAATTTGCTGTACAAGGCCTCGACGATGGGCAACTCGAGTGCGGGGAATGATGCGTTTGAATCGGCGATTTTCTCCGTCGGTTCGGCGGGTTGTGTCGGCGATCGGTTGCATGTCAACAGATTTTCAATCGCGCCCAAGAGAATGGACAGTAGGGCCAAGTTGGGTTGGTCTCCCTTTTCGAGGTGCAATTTGCATAAACTCACCACGTCTTGTATACTTTTTATAGGGAATAATCGCTTCTCGCGATCGCGAAATCCCGCCATATTGAAATGTCATGTTACGCATACGCGACGAGTTCAACTTTTTTTTTTTATTTATGTATTTTTTTTATGTTTAATAAATTGTGAAATCGATAAATAATCGCACAAAAACTGTTTCTAAAAATATATTTCGCGGTTTTATTGTTTTTGTTAGGGTTTTGCACATTACGAATTCGATTTCTTTTCTTATATCGACGGCTTTGGCCTTCGAATTTACGATTGCGCGAAATAAAAATATATCTACATTAGTTTTATTATTACATCTAAAAACATATAATTAAAAAAAAATAATCATTAAATATATTAAAATTCCACGGAAGACTGTCAGTAGATGCGATCTATGATGACGTGACGCCTATTATCAATATTTTTTCGCCCATTCATCACAGCGCCCTCTTTTCAAAATGGCGTGTGCCGGAGAAGGTGATGGGCACGCTCAAGTGAAAACGTCCTGTGATTCCGACAAACAAATGGTCCAAACACAATCTTCAACGAACACTACACCGAACGGAGAGGTAAAATAAACATCTTCACACGAAAATTGAGTGATCGGAAAATAAAGAACAAAAATAAAAGCAAAAAAATGCATTTTAAAGCACGCCATGACTGGTCAATTTCCTCATACATTAACCCTCGTGTTTACAGATCACCCACGTGACGGAGCAGACGGCAGCTACAACCGAAAATGCGCAAGCAGAAAACAACGCTCGAGTCTCGTTTTTCGGCATCGCTAAAAGTTTAATGGTTCGAGCGCTAATTATTTATTTCATAACGAGTTTCTTTCGGTCACCGCAAACACAAAACACAGGAAACGAAGCTAGGAAACCGTCCAGTAATTTATTTGGCAATGGAACTGCGATGGTAACGTTTAATTAACGTTTTAATCAACGTTTCTGTGTACATTTTTTGTGGTTTTTATTTCAGGATATGTACGTTTATTTATCAGAAGATGAATTTTTTCAAGATTTTAATAATTCCAAGGCGTTAGTGTGGCTACAGAAGGATTTATTGTACGGCGATTGGGAAAGCGGTGAAAATAAAGACGGAAGTTACAAAAATGAAATGCAAATACCGGCATCGAAGGTGACCAGATTTTGGAAATTAAAATTTCAATTTACGTTTTTTTTTTTTGCAGGCTTTGATGAACAATGGATCTCTGTACATTCACGTGTATTTTGTTAGGGCTGGCCGAAGTCCAGACCCAGTTGCGAAGACGAAATACACTAGGAAATTTACCGTTTCTAAGTACAAAAGTGAGTCGAGTGTACACGGAATGGTTTAACTTTGAATAATTGCGATTAAATTTTTTTTTTTTTTGGTTTAGTGTTGACTAGATTTAAAAAAACAACTCAGAAATTGCAGCGATTGCTCATGAGCGATGCACCGACCGAAGAAACGAAACCCGTAATCGATTTTGGAAAGAGATTTTTTGATTTTTGCGATTAAATTGGTTGTGATTTTAGGTGAAACCGGGTGAAATCGTTTCCCATTGGCATCCGAATTTGACTATTAACATTATAAACGACCAAACTCAATGGGTGCAAGGAAGTATACCACCTCCATTGGACGAATGTAACGATTTTTAAATATTTTTTTGTATTGGAAATATAATTTTTTAATTATTTCAGACGTTCAGTTCGAACCGACTTCAGGAAAATATTTTCCAATTGTATACTTAAACGATTACTGGAATTTGAATCGTGATTATCAACCAATTAACGAAACAACACCGTACGAAAGTGTAAATTTGTCGTAAATTTGACCCGTTTTAATGTAATTTTATTGGTTTTTGTAGAATTCTTAACTTTACCGTAACCTACCAGCCGATTAGTTTATTCAAGTGGCAAATGTACACGGCTCAGTCGATGCGATCTCGATGGACTGCCAACATCTTTGGAGAAAATGCAATTGAGGAATCGGACGACGAACAAGATTCGCTGAAAGAAGCGATTGTCGAAACAAATCCTTACCTTTTAGGCATTACAGTTGTAGTCTCCATTTTTCACACTGTTTTCGAATTACTGGCTTTCAAAAACGGTATGTTGGAAATGTAGAAAAATTTTATTCTGTTTTGAATGTGAATTAATTTTTTTTTGTTTGTTTCAGATATTCAATTCTGGAAAAATCGTCGTTCTTTGGAAGGACTTTCAGTTCGATCCGTGTTCTTTAATGTGTTTCAGTCTCTGATTGTGTTGCTGTACGTATTGGATAACGAAACTAATACGTTAGTTAGAATTAGTGTTTTTATTGGATTGGCTATTGATATTTGGAAAATACAAAAAGTGGTTAATATAGAGGTATAAACGAAATTAATTGATTTTTTTTATTTAAATGAGAAAAAAATTGTGGTTTTTGTTGTTTTTTTTTTTTTAGAGAGTCGGAGGCGAGAAAATGTTAGGATTTATACCAAAAATTAAAATATCGGACAAAGGATCGTACGCCGAGTCATCAACTAAAGAATATGATATGGTACAAACATTATTTAATTAGGGTTTCTTTTATTCTGACATTTTGGATTTCCCAGTTCTCGGGACAAAAAAGTCCGGTGTTTCCGGGAAATCAGTACTCTTGGTACTAAAATTTTGAAACCGAAAATTGTTTTAGATCAAGAATCGTTATTTTATGATCAAAAATTGACATTTTAGACCAAAAGTTGACATTTTAGACCAAAAGTTGACATTTTAGACCAAAAGTTGATGTTTTAGACCAAAAGTTGACGTTTTAGACCAGAAATTGACATTCTAGACTAGAAATTGACATTTTAGACCAAAAATTGACATTTTAGACCAGAAATTGACATGTTAGACCAGAAATTGACATTTTAGACCAGAAATCGACATTGTAGACCAATGTAACGTTTGCCATCACGATTGTTGGCTTATTGGAAGTTGGATGTTTTGGCTAAAAACGTTGATTTTTTGCTAAAAATGTTGATTTTTGGGCTAAAAATGTTGATTTTTGGGCTAAAAATGTTGATTTTTGGGCTAAAAATGTTGATTTTGGGGCTAAAACCATCGATTTCTTGTATCGTCGCAATGACTTGCGTTACCACCGGTACCGGTGTTTTTTAAAAAATTTTCTGGGATTCGGGACCACCAATATTCAGCCGACTTCCTCGGGACAAAACCCTACATTTAACGGATTTCGAATTGATTTCAGATGGCTTTCCGGTATTTGTCGTGGCTTCTTTATCCCCTTCTATTTGGATATGCTATTTATTCGGTACTGTACCAGGAACATAAGGGTTGGTACTCCTGGCTTTTGTCAATGCTATACGGATTTTTACTCACTTTCGGTAAATACTCGAACCACAAATTTAATCGAATCACAAATCATAAAAATAATTCCCAGGTTTCATCATGATGACACCTCAGTTGTTCATCAATTACAAACTAAAGTCGGTAGCTCACATGCCATGGCGCATGATGACGTACAAAGCGCTTAACACATTTATAGATGACATTTTTGCGTTTGTCATCAAAATGCCCACGATGTATCGTATAGGGTGCTTTCGAGATGGTGCGTAATCCCGTTTTATCGCCGTTTTGATGGTCGTTTTAAATGTTTTTCCGATTTTAGATATTGTGTTTTTCATCTTTCTCTATCAACGATGGGTGTACAGGGTCGACCCGAGTCGAGTGAACGAGTTCGGCACGTCCGCCGAAATGGAGCAGGGAGTTGTCGCCACCGAGAGCCCGCAAATAGAAAAGAAAACCAACTGAGAATAATAATATATTAGAGAAATCCTTAACACGTGTCAGTAATAATAATAATTTTTTTGTTTTGTTTTTAGTTTTGTTTTTGTATTTAAGTAATTACGAGTGTCGACTTTTAAACTTATTTGGGTTTGAAAATGTTCCACGAAAGATCATTTGAACTTGTAATCTTTTATTAGTAACTTTGTTATGTATTATATTGATATTGACATAAATTCGTTCTATAGGAAGTTATTCATTTTATTTATTTATTTGGGTTGCGTTTTTGTTTTTTTACATTTTATTGTTTTTTTGGCGGCACGTTTTCAATAAATTCACCAATCATGTTACCGCACGGGCTGTAGTTAGCGACTACGATGAAATTTCCTTTTCCAGATTGTTTTTTCCCGACGCCCAGTTCTTTCGTGCCTTTCCATACCACTTGTGAGAAATGCACCGATTTGATTAGACGTTGCGGTTCCGTACCAAAGTCGTGATCATTTATCTCGTTATACCAACTTTCGACGACCTCTTGACCTGAATCAAAATGTAAACATTTATTACCTTCAAATCATTTATAACAGGGGTTCCCAACCTGTGGTACGCGTACTGGTACCGGTACGCGATAACTGGATTTTGAATGGGATTTTTTATATTTTGTGGAAAAATTTGATTTTTTTGAGGAGATTTTGACTATTTTTTGGATTTTTGGTGTTTGATTTTGTGATT
>JAQIXU010001680.1:0-15767 GCA_034701245.1 Strigamia transsilvanica | reverse complement strand
CAAAAATTGACATTTTAGACCAAAAATTGACATTTTAGACCAAAAATTGACATTTTAGACCAAAAATTGACAATTTATACTTAAAATTAGACCAAATATCGACCTTTTAAAAGAAAAAAATTGACATTTTGGACCAAAAATTGACTTTTTAGACCAAATATCGACATTTCTAAACAAAAAATTGACGTTTTTGGCCTAATATCGACGATTTAAACCAATGTAACTTTACAACGCCGATTACTAGCCTAAAAACGTCGAATTTTGGTCTGAAACGTCGATTTTCATTCTTGGGCTAAAATTGTAGATTTTTCATAACATCGGTACATCGCAATCACGGAACCACTAATATTCACCCCGTTTCCTGATAAACCGGCTCATAACCGATACCCCCGAACGAAACCCTACCCACCACCATGCAGGTTTGTCACACGTAACGACTGCGACGTCATCGCAACGTGTGAACAAAACGGACCAATCAACACGAACGTGAGATCTCACTTCCTCCTTTGTTGGGCTTGACCTACATATTCAGGGGTGGACAACACGACATTTGTTAAAACTTTACACTTGACAACAACAACTCCCCAACATGGAAGATCACCGTAGAAAATGGAACAGGGAAGAATACGAACAAAAAGCTAAGAAACGCAGATACGACGAAGACAACGCTGCCGAAGGAAAAAATGTCAACTTATCGCCGAAAGTCGCACTCAAGGCCCGGAAATACAAAGTCGATCTCGACTCGAACGTGGGCAAATCGCTGATCGTGGCCAAAACGACCGCGCAGAGCGGCGGCTATTTCTGCGATGTGTGCGACTGCTGCGTCAAAGACTCGATGAATTTTTTGGAACACATAAACAGCAGGAAGCACCAACAGAACTTGGGCATGGGAATGGACCCGGAACGATCGTCGTTGGATCAGGTGAAATCGCGATTGGAGTTCCACAAGAATAAGAAACCGGAACAGGCTGCGGATTACAACCTGGAGAGCAGGTTGAAACAGGCTGCCGAAGATCAGGAGAAAGAGAAGGACCGGAAACGAGTGAAACGAAAAGAGAAGAAGAAACGTCAAAGCGCCGAAACGGAACTGGACGACGTCGATCCTGAATTGGCGGCGCTGATGGGATTCAAGGGATTCGGCACGACGAAATAGTGTAAAATCAACGAATTAAATGTCGAATAAAATGAATAAAAGTTTAAAAATTTTCGAGTTATTTAATTTTTACGAATTTCGAATTATGAAACGTCATGAAAACGTGGATTTAACTAACCACGTCGCATGGACGTATCTTTCGACTACACATAATAAAAATTATCTTTCTTAAATTGTTTTTAAATTCATTTTTACGAATTTTAAATCATGAAACGTCATTAAAACGACGATTTAACTCACCACGTCGCATGGACGTATCTTTCGACTACACATAATAAAAATTATTTTTCTTAAATTGTTTTTAAATTCGAGTTATTTCATTTTTACGAATTTTAAATCATGGAACGTCATTAAAACGTCGATTTAACTAACCACGTCGCATGGACGTATCTTTCGACTACACATAATAAAAGTTATTTTTCTTAAATTATTTTTAAATTCGAGTTATTTCATTTTTACGAATTTTAAATCATGGAACGTCATTCAAACGTCGATTTAACTAACCACGTCGCGTGGACGTATCTTTCGACTACACATAAACCCCGCACACTTCAATAAAAACCACATTTGTCTGACAACAGCGTTGACACGTGTACGGTTTACGCTTTTTCCTGTTTTTACAAAACAATGACAGCACAATTACCACCGAATCTTTTGCTTTTGTTCGCTCCCCGTGATCCTATTCCGTATTTGCCTCCGCTCGATAAATCGTCGGACGAGAAACAACCGACGGCGTACACACCGATCGGATCCTACGTCCAATTCTTCGAGGATCCTAAGGACATGCCACCACCGGTCAAACTACCGACGAAACAAGAAAAAGCGACGCAAAACAAACAGGAAAAGCAAGAACAAGCCGCTTACAAACTCGAGCAGGAAATTGCAACTTGGGAATCAAAACACACGGGCGATCCGTTCAAAACGATCTTCGTTGCGAGAATTAACTACGAAACCACCGAATCAAAATTGAGACGTGAATTTGAGGTTTACGGTACCATTAGAAGAATCTCGCTCGTGTGTAATGTGAAATCGGGGAAGCCACGGGGGTACGGGTTCATCGAATACAAGCACGAGCGTGATATGCGGGCAGCCTACAAGCAGGCGGACGGAAAAAAGATCGACGGTCGAAGAGTTTTGGTTGATTTTGTGCGTGGGGGGACGGTGAGTGGCTGGCTACCGAGAAGACTCGGTGGTGGGCTTGGAAATAGTCGGTGTGCGCAGAACGAGGGGGAAAGAGTAGAGAGGAGTGAGGAAGGTGCAACGAGAAGAAGCGAGCGAAGGGGCAAAAGTCGCGACCGTGAGTCGGGAGTTCGTCGTAAGCGCAGTAGGTCTCGCGAAGGGGACAGGAAACGACGAGGAAGTCGAAGCCCAAGCAGGAGAGATAAGAAGAGATAATATGTCATTATCATTAATTGAAAAGATGATATTTATTTAATTAATGTATAAAAATGTAAAAGAAAATTTAAGTTGCGGTTTAGAATACAAAATTATCCAAACACAAAAATTACAAATCTATTAAAAATGAACTCAATAATTACAATTTTCATAAAAATATTTTTTCATTGCTAACAAATGCCCAAGAAAAATGTGTAATTGGGTGCTGATTGCATCAAATCAATACCCAATCATTAATTCTACAAAAATATTGGAAAAATAAACTGTGCAATTAATTTAATTACTGCTCTGTTCTAAAAGTGATTGACTATTTCTGATGGACCTTCAAGTTTTAACCATTATTAGGGGTGGGTTGAGTTGAGTGGCTGTCAGCCTTAAAATAACAGTTAAGACCTTTAGAACTTTTAGAACTGTGCCAGCTTGCCTGTAAGAAATTTAAAAATTAAATTGCACTAGTCACTTTTATGTTCTTAGACATTACTGCAGTGTCAGGCGGAAAGTACACAAGCCGTAAAGCCGAAGACATACCAAACCAAATGGTCCAAAAATACATTCTACAATATAGTTTTAGATTTGCCTAAATAAGACATTGCAATATATTTTTAGACCATGTAGACTACCCGCTTAGACCCTATTCCTAGAATCTATTCATACACAAGGCCGTAAAGCCGAAGATATACCAAACCAAATGGTCCAAAAACATATTCTACAATATAGTTTTAGATTTGCCTAAATAAGACATTGCAATATATTTTTGGACCATGTGGACTACCCGCTTAGACCCTATTCCTAGAATCTATTCAATCACAAGCCGAAAAGCCGAAGATATACCAAATGGTCCAAAAAGATATTCTACAATATAGTTTTAGATTTGCCTGAATAAGACATTGCAATATATTTTTGGACTATGTGGACTACTCGCTTAGACCATATTCCTAGAATCTATTCATTCCAATTGGCAAAATTGGATAGAAGTTGAAATTGGAATGTGCCGGCGGAACACAATAACCAATAGGGATGACGCGTGGATGCATCGGAAGACCATTGCATTCGGTGTAATACTGAAATCTGGGGCAACTTAAGTCTGTATACGTTCTGAAGTCATTGTTTTCTTGACCATTACGGAACGCAGGGTGCGTCGGGTATGAGGCAGCTGTAGTTGGTCTAGGAGGAGCAGAAGACGAACAAGCCATGGCGATCATCGTTTGAGCAGTGCGCATGCGTTCAGCATTTGAATCACTATCGGTTGGTGATTCAGCAATCTCGGTGAGTTTCAGATTGCGCATTTCGGTCGTTACACTTTCATCGGCGCGATTTTCGGTTATCTCTTGCTTGAGGATGGGATATGGGAAGAAGGTGATTGGCCTCGATAAATGGCCCGCTTGGTCGATCATGTTGTAAGGATAAGCGAACGGTTTCGTGTCTGATTCTTCGGCGTTTGATGGCGATTTGTTGTTTTCGGTTATCGGTTGTGCTGGTGCGGATGCCAATGTGTGGCTAGCTGGTGCAATTGGTCGTGGGTAGTAGGGATTGGTACGCAGCATGGGAAGCACAGGTGGAGTAAATTGCGTCCAACCAGTTGAAAATGGAGCTTTGGCTGCTGGATTGTGAATTACGGAAGGTTGGGTTGGAGATGCAGATAATGGGATATTTGTTGTCTTCTGATCGTCAGTGTTGGTTTCCATTAAATGTTTTTTACTCCAGACTGATTTCATTTTTGGCTGCAAAAAGATATCAAAAAATAAATAAATACATAAATAAATAATAAATAAAATAATAAATGAATGAATAAATTAATAAAATCATAAATAAATGATAAAAACAATTAATAAAAGAAAATAAAATGATTTTAGTTCATTTCTCATTCAATTTGAAATTCAAAAGTGACCCCTTTCTTTCAAAATCCCCACACCACCTGTGGCTGACATCTGGCTCTGAAATGTGCACCAACTACTGTGCTGGAAAAACCGATTTATACCCGTTTCGCCGAATCCCGTTTGGCCGAATTGTAATCCGGATTATAGATTAAGGTAAAAGTAAAAAAATCGAATGATTATTTTTTCGATTTTCGATTTTTTTTCGATTTTTCCATATTTTAACGGTTTTTACTCATTTCTTCACGATGTTTACTCATTCAAACAGTTTTAACATGTTTTTACACAAATTCAACCACTTTTTAGCCATTTTCGTACCTTTTTCGGTGTGAAATTGTGAATGGGGAAGAAAAAACAATAAAAGAACGCGTAAAAATGGGGGAAAACCCCGAAAATTTTCGCATTTTCACACCGAAAAAAGGGTTGTAATGGTTAAAAGTTGGTTGAATTTGTGTAAAATCGTGTTAAAAATGGTTGAACGAGTAAAAACAGTAAAGAAATGAGTAAAAACGGTTAAAATATGAAAAAATTATCATTCGATTTTTTTACGTTCAAAAATCTAATCTAATCTATCTAATTTAAATTACAATTCGGCGAAACGGGACGTCACCGGCAAACCAATAACTATAAAATGACCAAAAATAATTTGAAAACTTCGACGTTTTAGTTCTTACATTGAAATTATCACATTTAGCCCAAATCCACCTCACAACAAGACAATTATTTCATTTTCCTACCATACCACACTGTAAATAAACAACAGATGCAACAAAATCATATAAAATAAAATCTAAAAACCCGTACTTTTGGCGCCACATTGATCGCTACGGGGACGGATGGCCGCTGCTCAATACCCTCCACAAACGACTGTCGTCCTGGAGATTGCTCGTGAGAATCATCAGGTGAACTCGTTTCTTCTCGTGAACTATTTTCCTCCGAACATGCCTAACCCAAACAAGTTAAAATAAAATTCTAAACAACATTTCTTACTTTGTTTTTAAATCAAAATAAACGAACAACCTGTGAACCATCATCGTTTAAGTGACTCGACGTGTGACGTTTGATTTCGCAGTGTCGAGATAAATTCGACTTGTGGCTCGTCTTGTAGTCGCAGGTACCGCACACGAAGCGCTTCTCGCCCGTGTGGACGCAATAATGCCTCTTGAGTAGTGCCCTGCGTTCGAATATCTTCCTGCAATCGGGGTATTTACACGCGTAACCATCTTGGTGGGTGGATCGGATATGTTTTTGCAATTCCGACTTGGTGGTGAAGAGAATATCGCAGCATTCTTCCGGTTCGTGCATAGAGATGTGCATGACGTCGTGATGTCTTTTTAAATTGCTGCTCCTGTTGGTTTTGTACAGGCAAATCTTGCACACAAAAACATGGCGTTTTTTGAACAAATCTACGTGAACAAATAGAAATAAAAATGATTTTTATCTAAATCCAACTCCCAACAGTGTTTTCTACTAAAGAACTTTTCTGTGCAGCTAAAATTGCATCGTTTTAACACTATTTTAACACTTTTTGACACTAAAAAAAATTGTTTTAACACTTTTGGCACAAAAAACATCAACATCAACATCAAAATACATTAGTTTAACACTTTTTGGCACAAAAAACAACACCATTTTAACACTTTTTGGCTCTAAAAAACATCATTTTAACACTTTTTGGCACTAAAAAAATTGTTTTAACACTTTTGGCACAAAAAACATCAACATCAACATCAAAATACATTACTTTAACACTTTTTGGCACAAAAAAAAAACACCATTTTAACACTTTTTGGCTCAAAAAAACATTATTTTAACACTTTTTAGTACCAAAACACCATTTTAACAATTTTTGGAACAAAAACAACATTGTTTTAACACTTTTTGGCATAAAAAAACATCCTTTTAACACTTTTTGGCATAACCAAATTCATTTCTTTCAGTTTAAAAATTCTCGAAAAAATCCCAAAAGTGTGAAAACAAGTGTTTTTGCAAAAATTCCAAGATAATCTATAATCCCAAAACAATGACTAAATAATAATCAGCTCTGCTCCCCCGGTCCTCCCTCATTACCCATGCATAACTGGGTGATATGTCACCAGCCCCAACAAAACTTTGTCTCAAATTGGTCTCAAATTGTTCTCTGCTACATGCTACAAGAAGTGCAAAACCAAAAAACTACATACCTAATTTCCGCCTATTAAGAACCTTCTGTCTTTCTTCCTTTTTTTGTTGTTGACGTTTCCTCTGTGACTTCTCCATCGCTTCTAAACTCTCTCCTGTCTAACTTGCCTCGTTGATAACAAGTCCTGCTTGCAACTGAATATCTTCTTGCACTACTCCGATTATATATACACACAGCTGAAAGCCAGTACTAGTTAGAACTGGATTACCACAGACAGAGACTAACCAATCACGAAGAAGCAGTGGGGTATCGAAGGGGCGGCGCTTAGGGATCTCGTGAGACGGGAAGAAAAGGGTTGAGTCAAAAATGCTAAGTGTTTCCAAAATGTGAATAACACTATAGTGACCAATGTCCACTTCCTGAACTCGAATGTCCAATAATTTGACCACTAAAAACCAAAATTTTTAATTTTCTACAACTGAAATTGCGGACAAACTGAAGAATTTCTCGCCATTTTATTCACATGACCAGACGCAGTGACCAGTATGAGGAGTTGGAAATGACCATTTTGACTCATTTTGACTCATTCTCCACCATCAGCATCAGTTTATAAAAAGTCACTCCCACTCTTTACTCGGAAAAGGGGTACATGTCTCCCTGGCCGTTGACCTTCTTGACTTTGCTTGGACATTACCCTTGGTGGCATAATCGACACAGTTCAAAGGTCAGTGATTTTAAAGTGGGGGAAAAGGGGTATGGTCACTCACTCAATAGCCAATTCCTGGAAGCAGAGATGCCTTAGGGTGTAGGACATGTTGAAATAACATTTCTGGGACCATGGGATGCTTTTAAGATGCTTCCCCTTCCCCTTTCCCTTCCCCCCGGATTTAAATGATTATGATTGAGTGCTTTGATTGGGATTTCAAATGCGGAAAAAATAAGTGAGGAAAGTGTTATTTGTTCCGCGTTTATTCGAACGTAGATTTAATTAATTGCGCCACGGTTGTACAGCTGTGGAGGGAATGATTCCGCGGTTGTGCAACAAATTGATATTTCGGACCAAAGATCGACGATTTATACAAAAAATCGACGATTTATACAAAAAATCGACGATTTATACAAAGAATCGACGGTGAAGACCAAAAATCTACGTTTTATACCATAATTTCATGGTTTAGCCCAAAATTCGATGTTTTAAGACCAAAAATACATGTTTTAGTTCAATATTGGACTTCTTTTAGGCCAATACCGGTAATCGTCACTACGACGCCATAATAATTTAAAATGTCGACTTTTGGGATAAAAATGTCGATTTTTGGGATAAAAATGTCGATTTTTGGGCTAAAAATTTCGATTTTTGGGCTAAAAATGTCAATTTTTGGTCTAAACACATCGGATTTCGGGCCATACCATGGACTTTTGCATTAAAACATGATTTTTTGGGCTTAAAACATCGAATTTTGGGCTTAAACATGGATTTTTGGGCTAAACCATGGATTTTTGGGCTAAACCATGGATTTTTGGGCTAAACCATGGACTTTTGAGCTAAAACATGAATTTTTGGGCTTTAAACATGAATTTTTGAACTTAAAACATCGAATTTTTTGGCTTAGACATGAATTTTTGGGCTTTAAACACGAATTTTTGGGCTTAAAACATCGAATTTTTTCGCTTAAAACATCGATTTTTTGGCTAAAACCGTCGATAAGTGCATTTAAAAACGTAACGCCAACCTGACACGGTTATTCAACTGCGGACTAACTAATTCCGCGGTTGTTCAAATGCGGTTACTCCTAAATTATAAAAGTACTCTTTTCCCCTAGCGTGTTATTCCGTGCTTGTTTTATTCCACGTAAATTAAAAATCTCCCATTAAAATCGAATAAAACTTTAACACAAATGCAGATAAACCAATTCAGATGCAGTTTTAGTTCATTTTGTCTCGGTTGTCTCCACTTTTATTGCAGTTGTGGTCGCACTCAATACGTTTGCGGTTTGCCCTCTGCTGGGTGCTAAGTGTTTTGTGTTTTGGGGTGCTCACAGTTCTGCGCTTTTCAACGTCACAATAACGGTGCTTGTACTTGTTTGAAATAAACAAATCGGTGCCGGTGCGATAACATTTGCATTCTGTGCCCGCAACTATTCAATAAATAAAAATTTATTCCATTTCATTTAAAATGTAAATTCTAGATTTAAACTAGACCACCTGGTTGCAAGCAGCATGTGCTCTTCTCTTGGGCTGACTTCAGCCTTTTATGCTCGACTGCGATCTGCAAAATCAAGAACAAGGACCACGGACATGTGTTTAACCACGGGGGTCAACGAAGGGATCAGTAGTTAAATGCTTTCAACCCGGAAACATGGCACCTGCTACTGTTACTCACGACTCCCGTTTTATTAAGATTAATAATTTATTTCGTTGATTATATGATGGGCCCTGGTCGTCACACCTCCCAGAAGAAGTTTGTGTTTCCTTTTTGTTTGTTATTATTTAATTAAATGTTAATTTAACTCTTGTATTTGGTATTTTTCAATTGCATTCTGTCGTTTAAATTTCAATAAGAATTAATTAATACACCTCTTTTATTTCGTGTTATTTTGAACTTTCTTAGTCATTACCTTCTGTGATCTTATCTCGCAAAAGCGAGCATTCCACTGATCACGTACATCCTATGTAAATAAGATTTAGTCATGGACATACAGTGTGATATGAATTTATCTGAAATTCGGTTTGCTTTTGAAGATATCTCACGATAAAATGGACATCAGAACGGGTCGGGTGAGACAAAGAGAGAGAGAATGAGTGTCCTGTAAAAATTGTATGCAAATTGAGATCACAAATAACTTGATAGAGAATTCTAAATGCAGTTCTGAGAAGAACGAAATCACTAAAAGAAAGAGTATGAGTAATTTTTCTATGGGTCAATTATATTATTGTAATTATATTGGTAATGGGACCCCTAAAAATTTGGGACACATTGCATATGTTTAATTTAACCTGCAGAAATATATAAGAACAATTACCGGTATTTTAGTTTGAAATTTTATTTATAGTTTTAAATTTTCCGAAGAAAAAAATATTTATAGCAATTATTAATGACATGTGGTTTGTTTTCAAATATTTTGCATATTTTGCATATTTTTATTTTTAGATTTTAAATTTTAAACTCATAACAAGTTCCGGTTTTTAGTGAAACCCTAATAAAAAGTAACCGTTGATTGGGAGTTCGTTGTTATTACGTCATATAGATGCAATAACTCACCACCAGATCTCCGCTGCATTCATTTGTATACGTGGCTTCCAAGTGTACAGCTGCTGTCGGTTTCACGCGTTTTTCGAACCGTCGTTTTTTGGTTTATCGTCGTCAAAGGTAATATATTCCAATTCTAATGTCGAGCTTTTCACGTTGGTTGGTATACAATTTAATTTCTATTTTTGTTCAATTTTCTAAGCCGTTGGCGCCGCCATTATAGAATTTGTACTTGGTCACGTGAGCGTAATTTGAAAATTCGATGCTTTTATTTGAATATTTAACGGAAATATTTTATTTTATGAATTGGGGGCAGTAAATCCAACTCTCTACCTCCTCGTGGTTGCCCCTGGGTCACTGGTCAGCTATTCCAGTGGTGCCGAATGAGAGCTCTGGTCCAATAATTTGAAACAGATTTATTGGTTTTGCCATTTAGTTTATTTAAATGTTAAAGGCTTATTTTTGTCACAAATTCACATTCAAATTGATTTGAAAAAATCATTTCTTGTGTTGCATTTTTTTCCTTTTTGGTTTTGTCAGTTTTCTGGCCATTAATTGGTGTTGTAAGACTGCATTCCAGTTTATGAGTGCAGCAGTTACCAAATACATGATATTGTTATTGTAAGTCTGTATTTCATTCTATGAGTGCAGCAATTAGCAATTGTGGCATTGTGTACATACCAAAATTAAGTTAACTATGTCAAAAATTATACACAACAAAGAACCATTTATAACAGCAAAGGGTTCTCCTATTGCTGATTCAGTTGCTGGCCTCTTGTAGCCTGATTGGCCACAGTTATAACACAGACCGGAATTTGGCCGCTTTCCATTGAATAGAGCCCTGGCCACTAATTGAAGAATTTCTTATTTTTTCCTGGTGAGAGAACAATCTTCTTCGGTGTAGGTTTTTCCGGTGCTACCTTTGCAGCACGTCTAAAATGTTTGTCGAAATGATCCCATGTCATGGGCTTCGGTGTTGGTGACAACCACCAACTTTGTGCTCTGTTGCAAAAGGCCTGTACTGCATAGACCCTGAGATAAGCAGCCTCCGGGATGCCAACTGTATAAAGATGCACACATAGACAAGCCACGAACAAATCGATGGTGCCAAATGACACATGGTCCGGATCGAATGTTTGAATCTTCTCAACTTTTAATATCAAATAAGAATGTTGTTTCTTATTATCTTTTAGCAACATGCAATACATCAGAACAATGTACAGTACTGTTTGGACAATTTTCATGCATGAATTCTTGACACTTGTTTTGATGAGTGGTCAAACTTCCTATTTGTATGTTTTCTTTTGGATCAATATTAGTCTTCTTATACTGAAAAAATATTCCACTGGAGCACTAAAAGTTACTGATGTATTATGCCGTAGAAATAACTGTTACCTTATATAATATTGACCGTTCTATACACAACCAAATACATAAATTTATTAGAACAATGAGAAGGTTTCAATCAATTCCACCAGAAGGATAGCTTAAAGTACCATGACCCTAGTCTGGGTCGGTGAGGGTTAAAAAAATTATAAACATTTTATTTGGATTGAAAAAAAAGAATTATAAGTAATAATAATGGTATGACCATTTAAGCACATATAAGCAACGTAAAACGAGATACCAGTACCACTGTTTAAGTCCTTCTCGCCTCTGGATGATATGGCTTGTCCAAGTAGAATCTTTTTTTTCTACATGAATGGTTCATTACTTTGTGATTGTCTGCAGCCCAGACAGCACTGGCCGAGTGCAACGGGTCCTGCGCCACCATCTGGCAACAGATGATGCTGCAAGGCGGGGCCATGGCTGGAACGTAGCACGCCCAAAACTGGAAGTGACGCACAATTGGACGTCCATGCCACGTTCCGAGGGAGTCTTCTCTTCGCCTTGAGAGCTACTGGTTGTTTCTGACCTGGCTCTGCGGCGAGAATGAGAAAGGCAACGTGTCGTCCATTCCATAACAATCACGATCGTAGCTAATAAGTTAAATGTCGTGTTCCACCACACGGTGGCACTTTAGTTCTTTTCCATTGTTGTTGCCTGACGTTCACTTGCTTCCGACGCACGCGCTAGTTTTAAAAGTGACTCGAGTGACAAAGCGTCCTCCCTCAGTAATCCGCGTCGTAAGGCTTTGTCTTTGCTCTTCTATAATCATCTCCTCCTCGAATGTATCGAATTCACAACTCTTTACTGCCGTCCTTAACTGCATGACATAAGTGTCCATTAATTCTTTACTTTCCTGCACAAGTTGGCGAAAAATATGGCACTTGAAGTGTAGGTTTTTTCTGGGGTTGAAATACGCCGCTAACGCTGCAGACGCCGCTGCGTATCCTTTCTTTTTTCCCTCAGCAAAGGTCTCAAAAATTGTTAGTACCTCTAATCCGGCCAACTGTAGCAACAAGGAATACGACAACACGATATTAGGCCTAAAAACCTATTAGGTCCTAAACAGGCTAATGGTGGCAGAGTAAAAACTGACTTTCTTGCACTTTGATCCTAACTGACTTAGAAGTGGCATCATCTTTTCTTGTAATTCATATTGAATGAAGCCCTGCAATAAAAATTTAAATTAAGAAATCTAAATTTTTCATATATTTCTTCTAGCTTGTCACATTCTTGTCTTTAATAAAGTTCAAATGGTTACAGAATATATGCAGGTTTCAGCTATCTTTGTATTTGAAACGGGAATTTCAAGCATAGTTATCCATTGCCCCAGATAATCGATATGATAACAACTGCAGGGAAAACGACAAATCGCTGCCATTTCGCTGTAAATGGAGCGTAAACACGTCGAAAAAAAATCGGATGTTTAAGATTTAATTAATTTCATTAAAATATGGCTTGTTTTTGAACGCATAATCAATCTTTATTGTAATTAACCATCGGGCTTATGCGCACAGCTTAAAAGTCATCATCAAAGTTCACAATCAATTATTTAAGATTTGATGTAAAATTGATGTAAAAAAATTTGTTTTTTTTAAAAATTCGTTTTAAATAGAGAAACATTTTTAGCAGTTGTTAAAAACATGTTTATGGTGAAAGGGAAATGTCAGGCAACGCTTTTAACGTATTAACAAATTTTCTTTCACAGTTTGATTCGTCCGAATCGCGAATTCGCGCTTCAGACCGCGTGAACCGTCCGATTCGCGATTTCGCGCTTCGGGCGAATCGCGACGTTCGCGCGTAGGGAGGGGGCCCTAAATTTGTAAAGTGGTTTGCTTGTCTAACTAAGGTGCTTTGTAAAATGAAGTAAATAGTCCTAAATATGATTCCTGCTGGATGCAGACGATGTCTTCGACATGTAAAACTTTGGCAAGGTTGTAGAATAAAAAGCGTAGAAAAGCTTTAAAAAAGGGACAGTTGAAGCGTCGTTGTCCTGGCAACTAAGTCTGGTAGAAAGTGAATAAAACAAATACGTATCGTTGACGTAACATATGCTTCGTTATGTGACTTGTGCGTTTATTTATAAATTTGTCATTTTGTTGATGTACACCCGTGGACAAAAAAAACTTCCCTTGGAGAAATATAAAATCACTGTGTACACCACATGTGCGTCAACGAAATGACGAACCGCACAACTCTCGCTACGAAGCGTAAAGTAGCATAAAAAGTACCGCAATTTGGTACTCGGTGCTCTGGAATTGTTTTTCCCGGTACCAGTCTTAGCAATCATTTCTTAAAATAACTTATTAGTAATATGTCATTTGTAGTAAGTCATTTGTTGTAATCATTTATTACAACAAATGACCAAGAAATATTACAACATTCAGCGCCAACAAAAAAATCTAAAAAAAAAACAAATAAAAAAACTCCTATTACAAATTATCTTCTGTAAATAAAAACGAGATTAACTGTTACAATTAAAAGAAGATGAAGTGTGCTCCTCTGCGTGCTCAGTTGTTATTCCGGAGTGACTATCAGAGGTGACTCTGGCTTCACAACTAAACACCCGTTCACTCGGCAAGCTTGTCACTTGTAAACATATATACTTTCTTGCTTAAAGGTCAAGATTGGAAAGCTATGTGTGTGGTCTTTCCACCAATCTAAGAGGTTCTCATCTTCTTGCATCTGCGGAAAGCTGTTGAAATTAGAAAACTTGATTCTGGCTAATTCGATGGGTGCCCCAACTGTTAGTTCCGGTTGCGCACTCTTCAAAATAGCCATCAAACCACGCCCTTTTAATTTCTTAGGTGGTTGTTGTTGGACTGCCTCAGTCGAAATCTAATTGCTTGCATAATGTTGGCTTGCCTCTGTTAGCAATTGCTCAACAATTGCAGGCAAAATGTACGAATTTTTCGTATTCTCCAGATATGCCAGGCGATATCTGCGAACAACATAGTTTTGATAACTGGTGCTTGAATGATTCCAGCTCCACAGTTGGATTTAAAATCGCACATACTGTATGACGAGAACTGATTTGCTGTTGTGATGAGCGTATTGTTGCAATTTAAGCAATGCCACAGTGGCTGCATTATTCAAAATTTCATCCTGCAATTTTCCACCACTTCTTTGACCAACCAGTTTGCACTGGTATAATCGACGCCCCAGTTGCGGTAGCAGACATGTTGACTAATTTTGCGGCTTAATGAAACTTCTCTAGTATGTCCGTAACTAAAGAAATGGCTTCCCATTCTTGGTCGAACAAGATTAGAGCTCCTAACTCTTGATCCGTGGCCGCGACAGTTACAAGAGCGTTTTTCAAGATGTTGGCACGCTTCATCATTTTGTACGTTCAGCTCTGTCTGAATGTCAATAATTGGCATGACATTGCTGATGCCATTGAAAAGACACTCGTCCAAAAGTTTGCCTAATTTCTGTGGTGACCGCCGGATGTGCGTTACTAGTTTGCGCAACCTAGCGATAATTGGACCATAAATGGTTGCAATCTGGGTCACGTCGTTAGAGTGGATTTCATTTACATCATCTTCCTTGTCCTCATCAACGTCATCTTTGTGCTCCAAAATCGGTTGTGCAATCATCAAATTGCGTAACAAATCCTGCACAGCCAGATTCATTACATGGGCAAAACAATCTCAAACGATGTGGATGCGGATGCGGAGGATTCATCATTGAATGAATTGGTGCATGAATTTCTTCGTCAATTCGTGCATGAAAGTTGTATTGTTCGAGGTGTTATCCGTGATGATGGCAACAACATTAGAAACCAAATTGAACTATCAACGACGTGATAAAAGATCCAGCAATATTTACGTCGTTGCGATTGCCTTTAACAGGTATAAAGTCCAACAACACCATGTGGCTTCCAATCTGCCGAGATCCAATGGCACGTTATGCTGAGAATTGCGAGGCCATTAAGAGACGTTAACATGTCATACGCCCATGGATTTACTTAGAACAGCTTTCACTTCCAGTTTCTTCTTACTGAAAGTCTCAAGGAAACTGGCACAAATCGAATGCCTGCTTGGCCTTTGTGCTTGAGAATTCAGCATTTTGACCATTTCTCGGAACACTGTGTCCTCAACAATTCGAT
Source organism: Strigamia transsilvanica (assembly GCA_034701245.1). NCBI lineage: Eukaryota > Metazoa > Arthropoda > Chilopoda > Geophilomorpha > Linotaeniidae > Strigamia > Strigamia transsilvanica. The sequence goes on along the minus strand of JAQIXU010001680.1, from coordinate 479 downwards.
GCGGCTGATCTGTGGTCACAATCCACTTTAGCAGTAATTCCGAAAACTGTACCTGTGTAAACCTTTTGGGGTTCTGCAAGAAACCACTTATTAATGGTTGGGCATCGGAATTAGAGAAATTCAGTTTTAGCTTTTGTCCATGAATTCGTCAATTTACACAAATTTTAGAGAAGGTGACAGCCAGAAACGTTTCTTTTTGGTGAATACCGATTGCATGGCCCTTGGTTTACGATTGAAAGGAAAAAGTGGAGACGCCGTAAAAGACAAGGAACTTCGTTGGTTTCAGTACATCTAACATCAATAGCATTGTGTCCAGTTGATGTTGTACTGTACACCGACAGAAGGGTAAAATTCTGGTAGTTTTATCGGTTTATTTGTAGAAACTTTCTGGTCTTCACAAATTTGTGGGGAAAATGTGTACCAAAATGTTTTTCAATTGTAGCCACCAGTTGGCGCTAGTTGTTCTTTGTAGTCTGTTG
>JAQIXU010001679.1:0-15774 GCA_034701245.1 Strigamia transsilvanica | reverse complement strand
TCTGTGCCGGGGATATGCTCTGCGATGACTGTTATGTCTTTATTCATCGCCCAGGACCAAAGGTCCTGTGCCACAGCGGTGAGCTCCGGGGATCGCGGACTGCCCAAGTTGTCGATAGCGGCTATGGCGGAGGTGTTATCCATTCTAATTTTGACAATGGAACCCGATACCTCTCGCGCAAAAGCCAATCACAGATGCCAGTTTCCTAACGGAAACTGAGGGATCTGATAATAAACGTTTAATTGAAACTTGAATGTTCTTAATCCTGTCCGTCGGGAGGGAAACCGTCATGTCAATTGTATTAACGATAAATCCCAAAAACGAAATTTCCTGTCGCGGTTCAAGAACGGGTTTTTTGAAATTTGTATTGAACCCTAAGTTATGGATTAGATCTAAAAAGAAATCGCGCTGTGAAATGAGGAGTTCCTTATCCTTAGAACACAGAAACCAATCGTCAATAAAAACTGGTAATAGAACATGTAAAGCCCTCAGGAGGGCAGCAATAACTCGACATAGCTTGGTGAAAACGAATGGGGCAGGGCCCAAACCTAAGGGTAAAACCCCCAACTGGGAGCCATCATCCGTGCTCGGGAGGTGAAATTTGTTGGGAGTTTCTATATTCAGTGTGTGTACGACACTTTCTTCACAAGCTGTGCCAATATTTTCATCGTCAAAAATAATATCAAGCGGCACGTTGTTGCAGGAATTTGAAGCAAATCAGCCATTATTGCTTGTTTTTTCTCAAATGCAAACTTAGTTAATAAATAGCTTTCTTTTTGTAGACTTTTTAGGTTTAGTCATTGGCCTAATATTTTGTAGTTTCAATTTTTCTTTTGGGTTAAATGTTTCGGTGGGAATCATTTTTTCAATGTTTATTTTTTTTCTTTTTCTCAGCCGTTACCGCTGCACACTGTAACGAGAGAGAGATTCTGAATTGTTCCATCGATATGGCCAAGAAGTAGTTGTTGAACCTTTTCATGTTCCAAAAAATCTAATAATTGGTGAATTTTAAGTTTCAAATTGTTTGATTTCTTAACATTTTGATCTCCAATTTGTTGATTGTGATCATCACTCGTACTGTCTGGTGGTTGGTCGTGAAAAGATATGCTAAAATCACCGGAACATTCAGAAATTCTTGGTTCGGGTGAAATTTCATTTGAGCGTGCACGGAGCGAATGAATTTTGTGAATGTGCTCGCGTATTAAAGATAAATCTGAACAAGAGCAAGAATATAAGTAAGTGCTGGCACAAACCAATACAAATTAATTCTACACATTTTTCAAAACAGAAAAATCATGGCAGCACCGAATGTTTTTCAAAGTTACAGAATAGGCAATAGCGGGTGTTTTTATTGATTTAATTTCCCACGTGCCATTATCTTTAACTAACTGATAATGGCTGATGCTTGAACCAGAAAGATACTGTAATGTTTTTTGATGGGTTAGAAAATCATCCTACTCGATTTTTAATAACAGCTATATCAAGTCATCAACCCTCCTGTTTGGTTTTCTTTGCATGTAGAAAGTTTTCAAACGATTGTAAAAACTCTCTACGTACATATTTGTCTCAATATTTCCATGAGGAAAATAACGATAACACATAGCCCATGCTTGTTGTCGATTTAAATAATATTTTGTAAAATAATCAACAAAATTGCTAGCTATAGATGAGTATTTTTTACAGAAAGCATCACACAATTTATTGAAATCGATTAAATTTTTAGCCACTAAAATAATTCTAAGTGTTGTAAAAATTTCTTCTTTTAGTTTTACATCATGGACAAATGAGTATAATTTCTTTTGCCAAGCTCTGTAAATATGCCACACACACAGGAGATGTTTAACATCATTTCCAAAAACTGTTCTCACTGCTGTAATGAAAGCACTAGTGTCATCATCACTCATTACTACATTTTTAGTTAAATCAGAACAACGATTATAAATAGCTTTTAAAAAAAAAGACAAGGTGTTAGCATCTGTTGAGTTTGTAATTAAGTGCCCAACAGGATATCCCTTTTTGAAATTCATCCCGTACTACTAAGTTTACCAATTTGTACTTATATTGATTAGTACAGTGGGTATTATCAATACAGAGAACTGTTTTCACCCCCTCTTTCATCATATCTAATTGAGACTGTTTGAAAACCAAAAAGTAATAAATCTAAGCTTTTTGGTAATAAATTTATACCTGGATCTCCAATGACCACATTACAACCTTCAGGCTTGTATAAAAGTATGGGATGATACTTTTCAGCCTGCAGGTGCTTAGTTATCAACATAATTGAAGTTGCATCATCTGAGTGCAAACGTGAACTTACCTTGAGTTTCAGATTTATTTCTTTTAAGTTTCTAAGACTTACAAAATTTTCTTTGGTCAATTTTATTTTGTTTTTTCGATTTTCACCAGTAAAAATATATTGTTGCAGAGTTTTCTGAATTACTGCTGGTGGGATCCCTAATGACAACTGTTGCTTTATGAAATTTAAAGTACTTTCATGGAGTGGTTGCTGCTTTGTTATTTCAAAAGTTAATGAATGATTATGTGATGAAATGAATTTAACATATAACTTTCCACAATTCTTATTTTGTCTTGTCAAAGTTTGTGCTGGACAATTGTTACCAATTTTAATTCGTCCTTTAACATTAGTTCTTGGAGTCTTTTTTCCCATTTCTACAGATTTTCTGTGTGGTTTATCAGAACCATCAATTTGACAAATATAATACACATAGGTATTTTCTTCCAAAATATGTTTTCCAGCATGCTGACTAAAATAAGAATTTGTGTTCGTTTCCATCTTTTCTTTCCAGATTTTAAAATTTTGTAGGCAGTTAAATTCAAGATCACTGTTATTGATTTTCAATCCATGGTCTTGTGTCAAATGAAGAATTAATTTTGTGTCATGAAAAAAATTTCTCCAACATTCAGCAAAAATACAATTTTTTTTAGGCAATTTTGTTTCACTACCACATTTTTTAAGATGTTTTGTTAGTGAATGTTTCTGAATATAACTATTCCCACAATTTTTACATACATATTTTTCCCTTTCTACTTTATTTAAAACTTTTAATATTTTAATATGAGAATTTGACTCCTCAAAATCATCTGATGAATTAGCATTATCATTATTAGCCATGTTTGTGAGTTTTAATTCACGAAAATTATTTATTTACTTTCCAAAAAGTTTTCTAGTTAAAATATGATGAAATATAATGAAATCAGCCAAATATGTATCTGCACCCAATGACCATTTTTCCCACAATTTTTGATTTTTATTTTGTTTGTGTGTATGTAAGTGAGTGTGCAATAGTGTTTAAATGCATGTTTAAGTGAAAAATATTATTTTTTTTACCGTTTATAAGTTTCCAAAAGTTGAACTGTGAAAGTTGGGTGCTTGTTGTGCAATATCTAAAGACAAATGTCCTAGTGACGAAATCATGAACTTCGTATACAAGAGCGCCGACTGGTGATATTGTATCAAAAATATTACTAAAATTTTTTACCAAAAATGTTATAAAAATTTTTACCAAAAATGTTATAAAATTTTTTACCAAAAATGAAATAAAATTTTGTCAATTTCAAGATGTAATTTTGTGAATTTCGAGATGCAATTTTGTTAATTTCAAATCAAACTTTGGCAATTTGAAGATCGAATTTTGCCAATTCCAATCAAATTTTGCCATTTCAAATTAACTCTTGTCAATTCCCAACTGCTTCCTGCAAATTTTGTCAACATCAGAATAATTTCAGATCAATTTTGGCTATTTCAAATCAATCTCAATGAATTTCAAATCAATTTTTCTCAATTTCAAATCAATTTTTCTCAATTTCAAATCAACTTTTCTCAATTTCAAATCAATCTTTCTCAATTTTAAATCAATCTTTGAATTTCAAATCAATTTTTATCCATTTCAAATCAATTTCTGTCCATTCCAAATCAATTTTCTCAATTCCAAATCAATATTAGCAAAAAAGTTGAAATTGCAGGTATTCAGAGCATTTGCCGGCAAGCAATAGTTGGCTGGCGCAGAGCTGGTTTCGTTCCCCTTCATTATACGGGAGCGTCGCCAGCCTCGTTTACCACCACTTCCTCAGCGACCACGTCCATATTCTCCGGTGCGACTGGCATTGGTTCAGGGGCTTCGAGGATCTCGAAACTCTCGACCTCTCCGTCGGTCTCGAGCGGGTGCCATGACAACATCGGCCTCACCTTCTGTGGGGGTGTTAGTCGGGCCCATCATCCTCGGATCTCCTGGCAACGGTTGTAAGAGGCCCATATTTTTCTTGCGGGCGCGGTTATTCCCTTCACCACGATGGGGATAACTACAGGCCGCCACAATTCGAGCTTTGACTGAATTTTCGCCCCCAAACAGTTTGAACACTGTAGCATATGGGGCCCATTGAAGGTGCCACGCAGCCAGCCGGCCTTTCCACATAACGGACAGAGGACCTCATGATCCACATTCCAAGTCACTGGACGCAAGAACTGGCCGGCCTCTACGTCCCTACGGCATTTTTCCTTCCGCTCCCTTCGTTAGTGGGCCAATTTTTCTTGGCGTTGTGTCCCGAACACTGGAGTTAAGCACATCAAAATCATTGTTAATGATTTCGAAAAATTCAGCTGCTTCAGGGTTATTAACAACATGATGTATGGCTTCTGCTGTCCCGCCTTTCGCACATTTTGTCGTGCTCTAGCCTTTACAGCTAAATGGCCAGTGTTGATGTGATGGCACGGTCTCAGCTCATTACCATCGACAACTAAAAGTTCTTCAACTATATCTTTTGTTATAACACTGCCATTCTTCAGTACTATGCCCTTGTCCAAAAAATGGTTCCTCAAATTCTTTAGGAGGTGGGGGGCATCGCAAAATACCCAAATATTTTTTCTTCATCATCAGGGTTTGGGAAAAATGATTTGGTTGTCTATATTCAATTCATTCAATGCTGTCTGGTTACCTCCACCCATATCACTGACAATAGCAACAACAATTAGTCTACTGGCTTCTTGGAGTTTGTGAATGATTTCTTTCAGTAGGTTTCCTGACATTGCAGTGTCAAATTTGTAATAAATGGGTTGTTTCCAGTTTGTCATAAGCCTGACTTCTTTCATTCTTCTTGTGCTATTTCTCCTCATTTGCCTGCAACTTGGACTTCTTAATGCTTTAAAATTAAGCAATACAATTGAGCTCACAGTCTGTAGAGGGTCGTTTATCATGCTGGCTTGATGTAGTGAACTGGTGAATTGTACTGTTATGGTAACAAATGCTATTGTTGACTAATATAAGGTTGCTAGGAGACTAGCTACAATGTATACGTTGTATATGATACAGAATATTAAAATAGAGCAGACGACGTTGTACAAACGGAGAATGTGGGTCGCCTCTTTACTTTCATCTACATAGTCACCCATCGGACTTGAGATATAATTGAGTTCTGGATGTGAGACGTAACACTTGACCTTGTCCAAGCAGATGAATTAATTTGGATATGTAATTTTCTAATAGTTTTTTTAGGTCTAAATTTTCTTGACCTCTCCATAAATTATCCCACAAGGAAAGTATAGCAGGATTAGCAGATATGTTCATCTCACCAGATGATAGTAAATCTCTACAAACACATACAACGTGATATGCTTCATCAGTGAGGAACTTTAGTCCACCCCTGGTTTTTTGTTTTTTTTGTTTGTTTTAAAATTTAGCTCTGTTTGCACTTTGTCACTAAATGAGATACAATTTGAGAATAATGTTTCACATACAATATTGTTTTGATTTAAGCGCCAGAAGCTTAAGAACAGGGCCCCAGCTGAATATCTAAAGGCTCCTCCGTCTTTAACTTAACTTTAACAGACATGATGTCTTCCCACAGTGCCGACAAGAAGCTTTGAATTAATGTATGCTGCAGGCATAGTTGGGCAAAATACTTTGGTTCCAAATGCAAAATACAAAATAAAAAATTGTCTAGATTGTCAAAATACATTTGTATTTGCAATACCCAGACAGCACACCCTTCTCATAATACAAAATACAAAATACTTTGGTTTAAATTTTATTCACCAAATACAAAATACAAATACAATATTTAAAATACTTATGAAAATACAAAATAGTTTGAAAACTAGTATTTGTTTACTTTAAGCAAGGTAAGTTTTTCAAAGTTGATGTCACTCAAACAACGACGTTTGAAACTGAAAATCATGTTAGGAGCAGATGATGGCAGTGGAGTATTATACTTTACAAAAACATTTCGAATTGCTGAATACTCATTAATAAGGGTTGCAATTTCTTCTCTTTGGGCATTTAAATACGCATAGCACTGCTGCTTAATGTCTGTTTTCGTTTTCTCTCGATCTTGGCATGCATTAACATATTCTTCAAATTCAAAAAATGTTTTTCTTCAAGGCTATTTCAGCATCCAGAGAAGATTTTTTTGCCAGTGGATCTTTTCTCAGTGTCCTGTGTTCCACACAAACTGTGTTGATGAACAGAGACCGAATCTCTTCAATTTTACTTGTAGGAGCCCAACGCATTTTAAAATATGGTTGGGATACAGATGCAATGTTTGTGATCCAATGAAAGCCCTATAAAATCCCCGGATTACTTCTTGAAGCCACAAAGCAAATGCTGGATTACTTCTTGAAGCCACAATCATAATCATCTATATCTTTATGAATTCGCTCTAACCTTGGTGATTCCGGGTGTTACTCACCAGTGAAATGCTAACTAGGCTTATATTCAGGTCGATGATATTAATGTCTAGGGTGCAGCAACCTTCTTCTTGGCCCATTCGCGATCCTTGTTGTTCTTGGGCTTCTTATCATCGACCACGGCATCCTTCTGATAGTTGTTGGCATCTGCAGTCCTTTCACGAACCTACTTGCTTATCTAAATATATCAAAAAGGATTTAATATCGTCTTGGTCGTTCTGTGTGAATCCGTTGGCAATAACATCTGGTATTGCCGCCATTAGTTTTGGACTCAGCAATGCGCCAAATGTCGATACTTGTACTTCCAGGTTTTTCAAACTACGCACATGTAATTCGAAATCATCGTGCAGTTTTCTAAGTCCAACTAAGTTGTTATATTTTTTAACTGGCTGCACACGTTCGAGTGCGCGCAGATGCGCATTAATCACTACACTCTTCTTACCAAATCTATTAATGAGCAAAGTTTTGGCTGTTTTGTAGTTAGCATCGGTTGGCGCCAATCCAGCAATCACACTGGTCGCCAGTCCTTCTAAAAGGGTTTTCAGGTAGACTGGTTTTGCTTTAGGTTTAAGTTTACAGTTATTTTCGACCCCAATCTCGAAACTCGACTAGAATTCAAACCATTTGGTGGGATCTCCACTATACTTATCCATTCGCAGCATAGGTAATCTGATGGTTCCACTGTCTTGGTCCTCGTTGGCCACGATTGGCGGTGGCAAACGCACTTGGACTTGAGCGGCGATTTGCGCTGTAATGGCCTGTTGATTTATCTGCATCTGTGCGGCGATGGCTTCTTCCAGTTTCGCCTGGTTCGTTGCGGCCGTCGCTTGGCTCAGCTGGTCCGCTTCCTTCCGGCGATATCATCCATATTGTAACACTTAGTTTTATTTGTTCAATCTTCAGTCCGTGTTCAATGGCTCCCAGGTTTCGGCACCAATTTAAATATCAAATAACTGTAAGTTCAGGTTTCAAATGGTTCGATGGTTTGCATCTACAAGAGCGTCGCCTCTTGTGTTCGAAAATGGTTTAAAATCGGTTTAAATTGGTCAAACTAGTCGCAGTTTGACGAGTGTTAAAAATTCGCAAAGAAATCAAAAATGCGACTAACATGTAAGGTTTTAAAACTAACACTGAACTTTATTCAAAGTTTAAAGCAAAAGAATGTAAGCAAACAGTTTTTTTGGCCAAAATGACACAATAGAGATTAAAAAAGGGGGAGAGGTAAGCTCCCGATTGGACACATAAAAATGGGGGAAGAGTTCAAAATATAGGTCAGCGAATATATGGGTCAAATGTTCAAACAATTAATTCTTCGCAAATAACTCAATTTTCTTCAGACTATCGAAATAATCAGTTCACTCCCATCTTCAATTTAAAATCTTCAGTTTTCACACCATAGTTGTTCGAGAAATTCTTTTCAACTACCGCGGGCATCAAAGTACCCCCAGTAGTCCTCCATTTCTTCTGCCGATGCTGGGAACTCGCGATCCAGCATGGGAGACCATATTGGTGCAGGCGGGTCACGTCGAAGTGACTACGCCAGGGAATCTGCACTCCCGAAGCTAACACGCATCCTATTGGAGCAAGTTAATCATTCTATTGCTTCAGCACCCCAACTTAGGAATGCAGCTGAAGCAAACTACAAACAAACTAACTCATTAAATTGTTAAGATAACATAAAATACATGTACCAAATAATATTTAACTCAAAGTAAAAATAACAAATAAGAGAAATATTAATCGAAATTGAATATGTTTTTAAATTAAAAGAAATGTTAAATAATGGATAATGGATAAAAAAAGCAATGTAAATGCATACTTGAATGCATGAGACAAATGCAACATAATAAAATAAATTCAAACAGTTTAAACAAATTCATACATCAAAAGCTAAAATCAAACATAATAAAATAAATCAATAATGGTAGAACCACCCGGTTTTCACATCAAGATACGATTTAGACTGAAGTTCTTAGCTGCACAGGAAATGCTATTTCCTGTGCTAACTCATGGTTGGGCTGGCAACCCCCTAATTCCCACCCGTATGAGAAACACTTCTCATGGCATTTTTTTTTTATATTATTTAACAATTTTTACCAACTGTTAAAGAATATTTCTTATGACACATTATTGGACTTTTGGGATTGCTGCGGTGGGTGGTCATTACAAACAATAACATGCTGGGAATGACTAAGTGATAACCCAACACTCCTCATTCCAAGCAATGATAAACGGAACTACTGTACACTCAATTCAAAATAAATTTAACATTTTTAGGCAGTTCTCATGCTTCGGTTTGTAGAGTCCTTTGGTTAAGATGTCAGCTGCCATCTTAGTTGTCGGCAGGTGATGTAAGTCCATCTTCTTGCTCTCCACAACTTCCTTAGCAAAGTGGAATCGTGTATCGATATGTTTGCTGTTGTGGTAGCTAGAATGTTCCTGGGAAAAACAGACAGCGGCCTGGTTATCACAAACAACGTTGTTTGGTTTTCTTTTTGTGTTTTGGCATCCCAACTCGATTAGGAGTCCTCTAAGGTGTAGGACCTCCTTGGCAGCTTCAGATACGGCCATGTCCTCTGCTTCCATCGTCGATAATGGGACGGTGTGCTGATTTTTTGCTGCCCATAAAATTGAACTTCCGGCTAGGATGAAGGCATATCCGGTAGTCGACCTTCTGTCATCAATGTCTCCACCCCAGTCTGCCTCGGTTCTGTTATAAGGGATGCCCAAACTTGGTGTTCCTTTTAAGTATGACAGAACCCTTTTTGCAAAATTTGTAATTATACAACATTTGCAAATAAATGTTGTTAACTTATGGCTGTTCATAGCCTCCCAAAACAACTGATGAAAATTCCTCTGAAAAAGAGACAATAGGTTTCTTATAGAAGGTTTGGAAAACTTCTGCTGTTGACCAGTCTGCAGCCTTGAGAATGTGGCTCAGAGAAACGCCCTTGCTTGCAGCAAAGGAAGTAGGGGCTGCTCTAGTGGAGTGAGCAGAAAAAATTGTGGTGTCAACTTTGGTGCTACCGAGCGCACACTTAATCCATCTGGAGATGGTGGTAGTAGATACAGCTTCGAAGGGAAAAGAAGCATAAATCAGGAGCTGTTTAGTGTCTTTGCGAATGGAGATAGTAAAATCCAGATACTGGCGCAGAGCCTGGACTGGGCACAGTTCCTTATCGTGAAACTTGGAGATTTGAAAGGGAGCTTGCGAGGAAGACTTTCTGGAACCCAGGAGGGGAACGACGCAGAAACCGTTCAGAAACACAATGTCAGAAGACAGGAGTTTAATATCTGCTGATCTATCTGCCAGGGTTAGGGCCAAGAGAGTGGCTAATCTTTGATTAAGAAGGAGACCTGATGGATTAGAAATGGCGGATAATGACTTGATATAATGAAGAACTGGGCCCACATGCCAGATATCGGAGATGTGCGAAGAGGCTCCAGATTTCTGCCTCGTGCCCAGGAGCACCAAGATTTCCAGCAGTTTGCGTAAACTTTGGCTGTCGAGGGTTTCCACGAAATTCCCACCAGTCGGGAAGCGTCCTCTGAAACTCCATCCTTTCGAAGGGAAGCGAGGATAGATGCCAAGCCGCTAATCGAAGAGATCCTTGAGTCACCAATGGGTGAGGGTCCCCCTCCGGGTTGGACAGGAGGTTCTGAAGGTTCGGAAGCATGACTGGGGCTTCCGTTGACAAGGACCAGAGAATCTAAAAAAACGAGAAAGAAATCAGCATTTCTAGAATAAAGACTCATCAAAGCAGAGCTTACCGGAAACCAACTTTGACTCGGCCAGATTGGAGTGACCAGAACTAATCTAGTTGGCACCAGAGCCAATCGAACCCTTAACAAGCACGCCGGAATTGGGCAGAAAGGGGGAAAAGCATAATTGAGATCAGATCCCCATTCTTGAACCACAGCGTCAAATGCTAAGGCCTCAGGGTCAGGTAACCACCTAAAGAAGGTGGCAAGTTGGCAGTTATGACAAGAAGCAAATAAATCATTATGGAAGGGGCCCCAGCGGTCTTGGAGGTCATTAAAGCAGCTTCCAATCTCCAGAATCTGAGATATGGCCTCGAGAGGCCAGATCCGCTTGGATATTGAACTTGTTTTGAAAAGTTTGGCTATTTTAGCCCTTTAGTATTCTCAATAACGAGCTAAATATATCTCCCAGAGCTCGACTCTGTCTGTCTAGAAATATGTGGACTCAAATAACTCGGACAACTCATTTATCGGTCTGCTCGCAGACGAAGTCGAATCTAGACTAGGTATTTATTCTCATCTCTGTAGTAACGTACAAACAATTCCTTTAGCAACACTATACAATTTACAATGGGGACTTCCCCCAGCATCGCACTCCATACTCCACTAATAATAGGTGGCAAAACCAGTCGGTTTCTAGCTCTTGAAACACAACAAGCCCTAAGCTTGGCAATCTCGGCCCTACTTCTCACTGAACTTGGGGACGATTTGCGCGATGCATACGACTGGACGGACCCGGAGTCGTAGTACTCGCTTTCCGAATCGGAATCGGAACAAGACTCCAGCTTCTTCGACCGAGGCCGAGTCTGGCGCCTTCCCACATCTGGGGATCTCGCTCTTGCGTTTTTCGGATACGCGTTGCGGTGAAAAGATGGGTCTGAACACGTGGACGGACACGGGGACGACCCGCGTGACCCAGAGATGAGATGCCGAGCATCTTGAGACATTACAGGCTTGACCGGGAGCAGATTGGAAGACTTGAAGAAGTCTTTCAGGCCCTGTTGAATGAAGCATGGAATATCCGACTCTTTCAAAGTGGTCGTTTGCTGATCCGAAGTCGCATTGGGCATAATGGCAGCCGCTTGCGCCGGCGTGGTCGTTTCTGGCGCCGATTTCTCTTTGGGCGGCCGTCCCTTTTTGGAATTACCGGCGGACGTCGAAGTTCTCATGATAAAACGATTTTGAACAAAAACTTACGATTGAAGATGAAAAAACGAGCCAAAACCTTTTGGCGACCGCGTGGATACTTGAGTAAAAATTAGACTGGGGATTGGCTCTCTCTGTAGCCTCTATATAGGGGTCAAGACCCCTAGGTATTTTTTCTTTAAACTACTATTATGAATGTTAAAAATTAGACAAGCCATAAGTTAACAACATTTATTTGCAAATGTATAATTACATTGGTTTGGCTTCACTTAACATAAATTGTTGATCTGGATTGAGTGGTTCTATTTCGCTTAAGTATCCGAGGGATGCAGCTGACTTGCTTGCAATTGTCGTTCGGTCTCGTTTTTGCATTGTTCGATCAGAATTTTGAGCTCTCCTGCTGTATGATCTTTGGTTTTTAGTACTTTCACCATCGTTTTATGGCTCCAGTCTTCCACAACAGTCAATATATAATTCGAACCTCCTAGGGATGCTGGTGTTATTGGTCCAACAAGGTCCATGTGCCACAGGTCCATGATTACCTTCGATTGTCGTCCATGGATCGTCTTGTGTGGTTTTCTAGTTAGCTTGCCCTTCATGCATGCATGCATTGCACGCTTCTGTTTTGTGTTGGTTTAACTCCAGTCCCCGTACCAATTCGAGTTTGCGCATCTTTTTCATCATATTGTGTGCAAGGTGCTTGTCGTTGGTGCCACGTCGTGTTTAGCTCCTTGGATTGCTTTGCGCCCTCAGTACCTGTAAATCTAAAATAAATTTATTCCCATCGCGTTGGATCTTCATGACTGTTTTTCCATCTGGTCCTCGTATTTGCGCTCCGTTTTCTCCGAATATTTATTTCACAAGCATTACAAAGTCTGATTAGAAATAGGAAGTTCAGAGTTTATATACTCTGGGAGAACGATAAGATTAGGATTTTCCAATGAGAATCTTATGACATCATTAATTGGGGGGGTCACTAAATAAATGTAAAGTATATTTATTTTCCTGTATAATATTCACGAAACATCATATAATCATTATTCATCGTTTTAGTTACTCAAAATGTTATTTGTTAATTCAAATTGTAAATTCAAATACGGCGAGTTTTAATGGTCTAGCGGGCTCTGGTGATGATGTTGTTAAATATCGAAGAATAATTTTGTCTTAATATTAATTCTAAAGAATTGATATCGTTTATTAACTCTAACTAATCAATCAAACTAGACGATTTAAATATAGGAACATCATTTTATTTGCAGTTAAACTACTTAATTGTGCGCTTTTCATTAGCAAAGTGCCATCTGGTGACCAACGATCGCCTTTACGGTTTCATAACCGTCATAAAATTATACTGTTTTTTTTAAGCATTTTTAAAAGAGTAACATTTCTTAAAAAATAATATATGAAATTAATATATTTTTTTAAATTATTGTCAAATTATCATTTAAAAAAATAAATCAATATCAAACTAATGAATAAAAAAATTAAATCAATGTCAAATTAATAAAAAAAAATTAAAATTAATGTCAAAATAATATAAAAAATTAAACTTAATGTCAACACTGCAAAAATGATTGAGTTTAAGGATTGAAAATGTGTTGTAAAACTACCAATTTTACAACAGTTGAAAAAGTGAAATAAATTGAATGATAAACTTTATGTTTATCAATACATTTATTGCATATTTACTTGCAAAAATAAACATCATGTTTATCAATAAGTTTATATTGAGTTTCTCTAATGTTTCTTTGAAAATTTTAAAACCAATAAATTATTGATTTTAGGATCGATAAATGTGTTGCGAAATTTACAAATTTACAACTGATGAAAATATGAAATAAATATATTGCTAAACTTTATGTTTATCAACACATTTAATTCATATTTATTTGCAAATATAAACATATTTATCAATTAGTTTATAACAGGTTTATACTAATATTTATTTGAAATTTATAAAACCTATGCAGAAATTCATGAAATAAATACAGTGGAAAAAAATCAAAACATTGATGTGTAATTGACAGAACATAAAAATATTAAGTAAGAAAACGTCACATGACCCAAGATATAAACACCGATTGCAACTAAGTCAAGTTAAAGTAGTGAAAACAATGATCAAATCAGCCAAATCAGCCAAAACTACAACTACAACTTTTAATCAGTTTGTGTTATAGCTCTGTGTGGTTCAGTTGGTAGAGTACTGGTCTGGCAACCGGGAGGTAGTGGGTTCGAATCCTGGCTTAGGACACTAAATTTAAAATTGTTTTTCAGATCATTAATCATTAAATAGGTAGGTTACATATACAGGGTGTTTTGTTTAAGATGTCTCACACAATTTCCAGAATGAAAAGAAATAAATTTGTTATAAATCTCATCATTTATTTTGTCTGAAAGTTTGAATTTATAGTCATTAAATCTATTTAAAAATTAAATAAAAAAGAAATAAATCTGTTATAAATTTTGTATTTATATTATCTAAAAATTTAAATTTACTTCTAGTAAATCAATTAATTTACAAAAATAAAAATGAAGTAAATATTATATTTAGCAAATTGTAAAGTGGTCCTTTTATAACTTTTAAACTTGTTGGTAAACATCATGTTTATCAACAGTTGTAAACTTGCTAAACAATTTGTAAACATGACATTTACAACCAATTTATTTCCATTTAACACACTATAAATCCTTACATTTTTGCAGTGCAAGTTACTACATTTTTTAACAGTTATGTCAGAACAACTAAATTTTAAAATTAATTTGCATAGTGCAAGTTTAACTGATAAAATCGCAGATAAAAACATACTAAATTTGTTAGTGTTAGTTTTAGCAAAGATTGTTGGACTGTGTGGATTATGACATTTTACATTGCAGTCTAACCATGCTACAAGCACTTGTGTGACAATCGACATTCTTTTACAATAGAACACTTGGAAATGGTGTTAATTTGTTATTCTAACAAACAATTTACATTTTTAAAAATCTTTTTTGTTGTTGCAGAATTACGAACATTTTGGTGCATATTATAGATGCATAAATATTATTTTGGGAATGTGATAAAGGTTTTAGGTTTTTCTAGTAAGTTGAATTAATTCAAAAAACATTTTTTGCAATAGTTGTGGAATTGCAAGAATAGAAAGGCCAAGCATTAGTGCAAAAGAATTGCCAATATCACAACACAATGCAACTTCCGTGTAGGATAATACTTGTGTAATCTCTTCAATTATGTTATTCATTGGAATTATTGTAAGAATCTTGATTGGCCATGCTTCAGTGTGTTGAAATGTAACAAATGTATCAAATACTGGTTCTTCACACAGTGGATGACAACCGCAGTCTTTCGTTATATTGATGGTTAATGAACTGTTCATATATGACACTAAAGATGTTTTAGCATCTTCACCATTGGTACAATTATTCTTTTTGAGGTTGGCTAAAAATGGTAACCTAAAAATATTTATCAAGACTTGTATTACAGACTATATCATAAGATTTTTTATATGAAGATAACAAATTTCATCTGTTTGGTTTTTCTTGTTTTTCAAAATTAAGATTTTTAAACCAATTACTAGAAGTGATGAAAGTACAGTGGTACTGACTACATTTTGAACACAATATTAAAAGAAATACTCACTTGCACTGAATTTTATTGTAAATTTTTTTTTCGATGCAATCATCTTGGCATCTTTTGTATTTGTCTGTGGCAAGGCACGGTTGATATTGTAAATTTAATCGGATTGTCTAAATTAAAACAACTGATTTAGCAGTTTTGTTTACAATTGTCTGCAAACATACTTTAAACATTCTGAACGTAACAATGGTAAAAGTGGTTGGTTTAATAGATCTTCTGCTTCTGAGAATTAATGGAATTGCCGTTTCTCTTTGTTTAAAGTACACCTGTAGAAAGAAGATTACAGTTTATTGTAATTTTAACATGAAGCATGAATTCAAAGGAGTTTTCCACTGATCTAACAACCCTATGGTTAACAAAAATCCAAGCTGGTATAGCTTATTTTATCTCCATGTTTACTGCTAGAACTACCTCAATGAGGTTGTACAGTCAGTTGAGGATGAAATTGTGTAATGTAAGTGTGACCCTCGGAGGCCAGATCCGGGGTGACGGGCGTGGGATGCGCGCAGACTGTATGTCCCTGGCGGGACGCCGT
>JAQIXU010001678.1:0-15783 GCA_034701245.1 Strigamia transsilvanica | reverse complement strand
TAAAAAATCGCGGAAAAATTGGAAAGACCTAGAAAAACCTAGAAAAAAACAAAAACAATAAAAAAAAAATGCAAAAAAAAAACCGAAAAAATGAAAAAATCTGTATAAAACCAAAATAAATCGGCAAAAAAAACGAAAAAAGAAAACAAAAACAATCAAAAAAATAAAAATAAAAACCGGAAATAAATGAAAACAATTTTTTTTAAAAAACCTCCAAAAAACAGATCCGGTTCACTTTAGCGATTTTGGTACGGTTTAGCGACTGACATTTTAGCGACATTCCAGAAACAAAAAATTGAATTTTGTGGTTTTTGTGATTTTATCCTAGTTTTGATGAAAATCTGTTGAAATTTCATGAAAAATTGAAAAATATCACAGGAATTTTCTAGAAAATTAGACAAATTGATGAAAAACGTTGAAATTGATGAAAAACGTTGAAATTGATGAAAAACGTTGAAATTGATGAAAAACGTTAAAATTTCATGAAAATCTGTTGACATTTTCTAGAAAATTAGACAAATTGATGAAAAATGTTGAAATTTCATGAAAATTTGTTGAAATTCCAAGAAAACTCTACAAACTTCAAACTTTGAAAACTTAAAATTTCGAGAAAAAGTACAAATTTCATGAAAAAATACAAATTTTATGAAAAATTAACCGATTTTATGAAAAATATTGAAATCGCACGAACAACTGTCAAAACTCATAAACAACTGTTGAAATTTCAAGAAAAACTAGAAATTCCACAAAAAATTTACCAACATCCGAGAAAACTTTCTTGAAAAATTACCAAATTTCACGCAACATCGCTAAACAACCCGCTAAACCATCCGTCGCCAAACCAACCACCCCCAAAACCCAAACTAAACAAAAAAAATCACAAATACTTGTAACGGCAAACAAATGCCATCATCCACTTGCGCCTCCCTAGCGGCCGTTTTGAGCAACATCGAACACTCCTCGTCACTAACCCCAATCTCCATCATCTCAATCTCCTCCTTCTCCGCCCCGCCGCCATCTCCGCACCCCGCACTCGACTTCCGGCGCGCCTGCGCCTGCCCCGCCGTCCCAGTCCCAGTCGCAGTCCCCTTCTGACAACACCTCGCAGCGTCCACGTTGCAGCAGCACTTGCGCGTCCCCTCCGAGTCGCTCAACTCCCCCGAAAGTGTGTGACTGCGCGACCTCGTCTTCATCCTCGCGCTGCTGAACAACTTGTCGTCCGTCGCCGCCACGAACGAATTCACGCTGCCGGACTTGTGCAGGCGCCCGCGTCCGCGGCCCTCGCCGGCGGCGCCCGCGTCGCCCCTGCGCACGTCGCAGCCGGTCAAGTTCTGCAGGGATCCGCCCTGGATGCTGCGCGAGGCGACGCTGGCGTTGGGGGCGCGCTGCTGGTCGTCTTTGGCACGTCGGCGCGGCTTTTTCGTGCTCGCGGCGCCGCTCTCCTTCATCGCGTCCATCATTTCGCGCACGTTCGACGCCAGGTCGTCGTCGTCGATGGCCACGGCCTTGAGCAGGTGGCGCATCATGGGGCTCTTGTCGTGCGGTGAGACGCTCTTGATGTTGAGCGCTTCGTCGAGGAGTTTTTGGTAGTCGTTGTCGCTCAGGTTGTTGATGTCGTCGGGTGAAACTGGCTTCGATTTCGCTTCCTGGGGAGAGAATTGAGCGTTAAAATGGTGGTAATTCGAGGAAAATCGGTTTGAAACGTTCAAAATTCACTTTTTTCATCAAATTTAACAAAATTTCAGCTCAGATTTACAAAATCTAGACCCTAAACGATTTTCATAGCCATAAATCGACACATAAATCGGTTTAAAATGTCGAAAAATGTCGAAATTGTGTGAAATTTAAGGTTTTTAAGTGATTAATCGAGGTGGAAAGTGTTTCGAAACGTTCGAAATTCAATTTTGTCATCAAATTTAACAAAATTTAAACCAAAAACCATTTTTGCAGCCACTGGGCGAGGCATAAATCGATTTAAAATGTCTAAAAATGTCGAAATTGTGTGAAATTTAAAGTTTTTAAGTGACTAATCGAGGTGGAAAGTGTTTTAAAACGTTCAAATTCACATTTCACATGAAATTTATCATAATTCGAGCCAAAAATTGTAATTTTCCCAACAAAATCTGCACCAAAAATAATATTCTGAGCCACTAATCGAAATGTTGATCCATTTAACGTGTGGAGAAACGTTCAAAATTCCCATTTTTCAAACAAATTCGTCAAAACTCAAACTAAAATCGACATTTTCCTACCAAAAAGGCTTTTTCCCCCTAATTAATTTACACATAAATCACTCAAAAAACAAAATAACCAAAAACAAAACAAAACCCTAACACAAAAACCCCAAAACACCATCAAAATTTTACAATTTCCACCCAAAATCCAAAATAAAACCATGAAAATTCCACGGTTTCCACCCAAAAAGCCACAAAAATTCAACAATTTCCACCCAAAAACCAAAAAACGTCGACAAAACATCAACCGAAAAAAACAATCCAACGTAAATCCAGACCCCCAATACACACTTTACAACCCAAAAGTCAACCCCAGATAACAAAACCACAATCAACTACAACTTTTATCAACTCATTCTTCAAAATTCCAACACAAAAAAAAACAAAAAAAAAAATCAAAAAAACCAAAAAATCGACAAAATTCACAAAAATCTCTCAAAATCCACAAAAAAACCAACAAAAAAACGCAAAAAAAAATCCAAAAAACACAAAAAACTCGCAAAAACGCGTTACAAAAGCGTCTTAGTCGCCCGTATTACCATTTGCTGTTCTGCCATGTCGGAATGTTTGAGATAATGTCAACGATGAAGCGTTTTCGGCGTTAAATGTCAGTGGAGAAGTGAAAACCGACGAGTTTTGCTTGCAATTAACGTTAGGCCTAAAACCGGCTGTAAATGTTCTGGCGTAAGCGAATCATGGCGGATTAGTCGACACTGACGAGGTTTCATACTTGTTTCTAATCAGGACAATCAATAGTTCAATACACGAGTTATTTTACTGAAAAATGCATTGGTTCAAACTGATACAAGGAAACAGTCCAAAGCAGCTTTTCGTCGGCGAGTCAACCCATGGTAGACATGTTGTCATCTTGATTGAAGCGGCGGCCGGCGCTCATTGGTCGAGGGTTGTCACGTGACGGTTGGAAATTATTTCTGTGCGGTTTTGTGGCGATCGTTTGTTTATTAATTTCGATTAAAATTGGTGGGTTTTGTGTGGTTTTTCCGTGGGGAATGTTGGTTTTTTTTAATAATGCCGAATCATTGCGAGGTGCCCTTGGACCGGTCCGACCGGTCGGGTTGTTGGGAGGGGTCGGACTCTGTTGAACCCGTTTTGGGCATTTTTATTCGAATAAAACGTCTAAAATGTTTTGAAATTGAATAATTTTGTGTTTATGTAGTAATTTCTTTTCTTTTTTGAAATATAAGGATAAGAGTAGACTTATTCTGCGTATATTTGGTGTATTTGGAGGAGCCAAAATGGCGCCAGTGTTCGCTGCTTTCAGTCACGTGATGACAATCGTCTGCTAGAAAGTTGAAATATTGCGGATTTTATTACAGATTTTATTGTTTTCTAATAAAAGATGAATGAATTTTTGTTGTTTATGTTTATTTTTGTCATTTTTATGATTTTTATTCATGTTTTCGTTGCAACCGATTAAAGAGTACAAACGGGAAGTCACTCACATATTCTTTATTACCACATTGCGACCGTATTTGTTGTAAAACAGTTTTTATTTAATTAAGATAGTAATAATAATAATAATAATAATATTAGTAATAGTAATAAAGGAAACAACATTTCACACTCAAATATATCTCAAGCTTAGCATTTTTTTCTGACGTCATTTTAACACCACTGCGACATCTAGTGACAAGTCACGTGAACTAAAACACTTAATGGCAGGTTTGTGAACTTTAAATATCAAAAGATTCAAAACAAACCAAGAAAAACGACACAAATTACTATTCATGATGAATAATGGCTAAAAAATCAACTTTATTAATCATTCACTTGTGCAATGTAGCAAAACCTACACATTACAAGCCATTAATCAGAGCAGATAGTGTTTATAAATATGTTAGGCAAATGTACAAGCAAAAAATATGATTTTTTTCTTAAAAATGTATAAAAATTAAAACAATAAAAACTAAAAATTGATTACAATTGGTAATAACTAACCTAAATTTGTAATTTTTAATTTATTCATTTAAAAAAAAAATCAAAAAAAAAATTAAATAAACAAAAATCACCCACACAACTGCAACAGGAACACATGCATACACAAAATAGCATTTAATTAACAATTTGAGCATAAAAAGTTTAAAAAACTCAGTCCCTAGGCCTAAATAAAATGGAAATTGACTTTGAACAATACATACAACCTTTTGTTAGAATAAACAGTAGTTTATTCCCGTGTGTTATAGCACGTTACACTACTGTGTAATCCTAAAAGACGGCAACGATTTGATCACAAATCGAACATCGTCGGGTTACGCTAGTCGAACGTCGTCGGGCTACGGTACAAACCCGCTTGAATCGAACGTCAAACATCATCGGCTTATGAAATTTAACGAAAGAGAAAACCAAAGGCAACTTATTCTACTCGCAATCAAAAGTTTTTCGCGCTAAAAGAAAGAGTGATGATCGATTGATTTGTTTATTTATGTCGGCCGAACATTCGCGGCATTCGAGACCGAAGTGAGTTCGAAGATTTGACTTTTACATATCGAAATGTTACGTCCAAAAATAATGCGCCAACATCATCATCATGATTGAGAAATCGTTCGAAATTATTGTGCGTGATGTGCGAATTCGAATCAACCACACAAAACCGGAAATGCATTATACCCAGATCGTCTGTGCTTTCAACATGGAGGTGCTTTATAAACTAGCGCTTTTGGCGAATCTGTGCGTCATGTTTTGTGTTTTGGACAGTCTCGACTCTCGAATGAGAATGTGATAGACAGAAACGTGTTCCAGTTTTGCATACCAATTCATCCGTGCGCGATTCGTGCGCCAGTTAATTGCCTCTATGCCTTCAATTATTGCAAATCTTCACCCACAAGAACCTCCAACTACTGGAGCGCCCCTTCTCGATTGGCCAACTTGTATGCCCCCTCTTCTCGTTTTGCCATCTCGTATGGCCCCTTTTTCTCATTCAGCCATTTTGTTTGGCCTCGCTCCTTTTTGTTTTGCCAGTGTGTTGGTGTTCTCCTTCTCCACCCAGTGGCAGCTCGAGGCTTATATCATCCCCACCCTTTCAGTGGAGAAAGTGGACTAATACGACTGGAATGCCCCCACCGACGGCACTGCAAAGGGCAATCGTGTCACCTCCATCAAGCCCAATGGTGTGTTGACCGTTGCAATGGCCGCCGACCGGTCTGACAGGGGGATCTGTAAATACGCCGGTCGTAAATCAAGTGTAGTAAAGTAAACTGACCCACCTATATAGATGCTAACAACTCTGGTATGGGTCCGGTTGAAGCAGCGGATTTACTGTGCTTCTATATTCGCCACAGAAGCGAACAGTCCCATCCTTCTTTTTCACATGCACGAGCGGGGTAGCCCAAGACGGAACACACCTTACTGCACCAAACGCTCCACTTCGCGGTCCACTGCTGTCCTTAAAGGCAGTGGGACTGGCCTTGGTCTGTAGAACTTCGGGATTGCATCCTTCTTTAGCACCAGTTCTACTGGTGCACCTGTATAAGTGCCCAGTTCTGGCGAAAACACCTGTTCAAAACGTTTCATTAGCCAATCCAACTCCTTTTTTATCTCGTTGTCTTCGCCTGTCCCCCAAAATCGCATCCAGACCAAATCTACTAACAAAATCACGTCCTAATAAACTCGCCCTTCCTGGCGCGGTGTCTGCCAATTCATAACTTAATTCAATAGCTCCTAAAACCACAATTGGTTTGCTTTGATAAGCAAATAATCTAGTTTGAGTGGGTTTAATGCTATCCTTCTCTATCTTTTTATGTTGCAATAACAACTTACAATCTCCCATATTAATAATACTCCTCTCACTGCCAGTATCTAACAAAAATGTAAAAACTAATCCCATTTATTTTCAAAGGTATCACCAGTCTTCTTCTTCTTCAATATTATTTACTGGCACTCTGCGTTGTCGCCAGTTTTCTACGTCTTGCTCTCTTCTTTCCGGCATCGCGGGCCACGTGGCGTCAGTTGGTTCACACAATTTGAAATTCGGTTCCATCTTTTCCTCTTCTCCGGCACGTCTGTCGTAGGGCCTGTTTTTAGACGCGAACAGTGAGGGCAATTCCTCACGAAATGCGGTCCGCCACATCGATAACACTTAGTATTATTATGATCAAGTTCGGGACGAAGCAATAACTCGCTGGCGCTGGGATGGCAGCCCCTAGGGGGTGCCATCCCAGCGCCAGAGAGTTATTGCTCCGTCGCGAACTTGACCACCGCGCCCGCGCGGCAGTTAATTCGTTGGGCTTTGCTGCATCGCACCCCGCGACAAACCGCCTCTGCCTCGCCCATGCCACGCCGTTCCGCTGTGGACGTCTGTAACACTGCCATAGATGTCTCTGATGTCCTGGGCTGCACGTTTTCTACCACTGGTAAAAAACAAAGTAAACGCAATGCTAGAGAAAAAAAATCACTCATTACATTTTAATATTGATTTCTCAAATTAAATCTTTCAGTTGTCTAAATTTTGAGAAGATTTTGAGCACGAACTAAGAACTCAGCTGAGACGCCAAGCTACTGCACACAGTGATCATTTGCAGGAAGCAAAACAACGAGCTTCAAGGAGAAAACGAGAACAGAAAGCGGAACAAGCTGCTTCAGAATGTAATTTGACCATAACTATCATTTTGTAAATAATAACTGACAATAACAATAACAGACTTTAAACTGCGTGGCTTCATTGATTGGTCCCTCTGACGACGTCACAATTTCTCAACTGATGACAGTGAAGTAAACAATCGGCTCCCCCCTGGCGTCAACGATGCTGCGGTCCTGCTCACAGTTGAAATGTGGCAACTAACAGGAAGTCACTCTCACATTCTTTATTACCACATTGTGACCGTATTTGCTTGTAAAACAGTTTTTATTTAATTAAGATAATAATAATAATAGTAATAATAATATTAATAATAATAAAGGCAACAACATTTCATATTCAAATATCTCAAGCTAAGCATTTTGTCAGACGTCATTCTAACACCACAGCGACATCTACTGACAAGTCACGTGAACTAAAACACCTATTGGCAGGTTTGTGAACTTTAAATATCTAAAGCTTCAAAACAAACCAAGAAAAACGACACAAATTGCTATTCACGATGAGTTAATGGCTAAAAAATCAACTTTATTAATCATTCACTTGTGCAATGTAACAAAACCTATACATTACAAGCCATTAATCAGAGCAGATAGTGTTTATAAATATGTTAGGCAAATGTACAAGCAAAAAAATATGATTTTTTCTTAAAAATGTATAAAAATTAAAACAATAAAAACTAAAAATGGATTACAATTGGTAATAACTAACCTAAATTTTTAATTTTTAATTTATTCATTTAAAAAAAAAATCAAAAAAAATAAAATAAACAAAAATCACCCACACAACTGCAACAGGAACACATGCATACACAAAATAGCATTTAATTAACAATTTGAGCATAAAAAGTTTAAAAAAATCAGTCCCTAGGCCTAAATAAAATGGAAATTGCACTGGTTTTAATAAAATCCATACATTTTATTGTTATTTATGTCATCAATCAATCAGAATGAGTGAAAAAACGACATTTTTCATCATTTTTTCACTAAAAATATAGGAAATACTAATGGAAACAGCCACCTAGTGGCTACAGTCATACGCCATCTATGTATGAAATCCGAAACTGCATTCTGAGCAATGATCAATAGAAAAACAAACAAAAAAACAAAATGGCGGGGAAATATGAAGGAAAAAAAAGCCCGTTTTAGGACGACACTCGAAAAATGGCACGGTTTAAACTGGAAGCCCGTTCACTTTTAAAATTAATAATAATTGCAAAAATTAAAAAATAAATCATGACGTCACACAATGTCCAGAAAAAATTGAGGCAAGTCTGTCACAAGATCACGAATCCGCCATTAGGCCTAAAAGATGGCGCGGAAATGGCGAATTAGTTTCGTTTTTTCGTTTTTTTGTTGTTGTTTTTTTAGAAAAATTAATGGAAAAATAAGACGAAACTCCATTTTTTGATGATATTAAGGTTGTGTCGTCGCACTGAGCATAAATCGCTGCATCACAGAGTCAGTTCTACACTCGCGGGGCTCGCACGTCATGACACCCGCGTCGCCGCACATACACGATCGGCACGGCGTGCTCGGACCGGGTATAAACTGCCCGATTTCGAAGAACGTCCCGTCGACCTCGCAACCTGCGACAAAGCAAAACAAACAATTAAATTTCACTCAAAAACCAAAAAGTCGGAAACAATCGCGTAAATGTGTAAAATCGTATAAAAATCGCACGAAAACGTGTAAAATCGCAAAAAAAAGTGTAAAATCGCAAAAAAAATTGTGTAAAATCGCAAAAAAAGTGTAAAATCGCAAAAAAATGTGTAAAATCGCAAAAAAAAATGTGTAAAATCGCAAAAAAAAGTGTGTAAAATCGCAAAAAAATGGGTAAAATCGCAAAAAAAATATGTAAAATCGCAAAAAAATGTGTAAAATCGCTCAAAAATCGCCTAAAAACATGCAACAACGCTTTGAAAATCTAATAAAACCATGTAAAATCACATAAATCGCTTAAAATCGCATAAAATCGTGTAAAATCGCTCAAAACTCGCATAAATTTATTTAAAAACGCGCAAAATCGCATAAAACGTGCAAAAGCGGTTTGAAAATCGGATCAAGTTGCTTAAAAACTAGCAAAATCGCCTAAAATCACACAAAATCGCTTTATAATCACACAAAATCGCAATTTTTTTTACCTGTTATGAGATCAGGCGCTGGCGTTGTTGTTGTCGTCGTCGTCGTCGCATTATAATGAGCAGCTGTCATTGCTAAAATCAAAACCAAAATCAATTATCCAACCTCTAAAAAAACCAAACTTCACAATTATTTACGGCATTTAAAGCGCGGGCAACAGAACCCGGAAATGAATTCCTCCCTGCATCCTCTGATCGGCGGCGGACATGTTTGTTTCAAGCAAATCACGCTTCCCCGGAAACACAAGCAGAATTGACACGGATCCGGCCGCGGAATTTGCTGGGCGGTCTCGAATTTCACCCCCTCGAAAACACAATCTAAAAAAAAATAATTTTATAAATTTTAAAATTTTTTTAAATTTTTTAAAAATTTCAAATTTTTTTTTAATTTTTTTAAAAATTTTAGTTACCGTCATCTCCCGCAGCTGGCGCCTCGGTCGGTGTTTCCGGCGTGGGAGTTTCGGTTTCGTTCCTTTCCGCTTTGGTCGCCAAAGTGTAAACTTCGTGCGCCAGAGTGCTGGTTTCGATTTTGTCCTCTCTGGTGGTCAAATCGAGAACTACACTCGTTTTGGTTTCGTTTGTTTCACTCGTGTCTTGTTTGGTTTCGGTTTCAATGTTTTGTGTCGTTGCTTCGGTTTCGGTTTGCTCTGGGCCTGTTACCGCTTCACTCAGAACTTCCGTCCCGTTGACGTGTCTTTCGACTTCCGGTGTTACTTCAACGGTGGTTGTCTTTGTTTCGATTTTCTCCTGTTCCATTTGTGTGTGTTTGGTTGTGGTTATCTCTTCTGAAGTGGTTGAAAGTTCTTCCGCTTCCGTAGTTGAATCCGTCGTTTTGGATGTAATATCAGCTTCTTCTGAAGTTTCAAACCTTTCTGGAGTAGTTTCTGCTCTCTCTGATGTAGTTTCTGCATTTTCTGGAATAGTTTCTGCCTTTTCTGGAATAGTTTCTGCCTTTTCTGAAGTAGTTTCTGCCTTTTCTGGAGTAGTTTCTGCCTTTTCTGGAGTAGTTTCTACTCTCTCTGATGTAGTTTCAGCTTTTTCTGAAGTAGTTTCTGCCTTTTCTGGAATAGTTTCTGCCTTTTCTGAAGTAGTTTCTGCCTTTTCTGAAGTAGTTTCTGCCTTTTCTGGAGTAGTTTCTGCCTTTTCAGGAATTGTTTCAAATCCTTCTGTCGTTGTTTCAAGTTCTTTTGGAGTAGTTTCAAATCCTTCTGGAATAGTTTCTGCCTTTTCTAAAATAGTTTCTGCCTTTTCTGAAGTAGTTTCTGCCTTTTCTGAAGTAGTTTCTGCCTTTTCTGGAATAGTTTCTGCCTTTTCTGAAGTAGTTTCGTCCTTTTCTGGAGTAGTTTCTGCCTTTTCTGGAATAGTTTCTGCCTTTTCTGAAGTAGTTTCGTCCTTTTCTGGAATAGTTTCTGCCTTTTCTGGAATAGTTTCTGCCTTTTCTGAAGTAGTTTCGTCCTTTTCTGGAATTGTTTCAAATCCTTCTGGAGTAGTTTCAAATCCTTCTGGAGTAGTCTCAAATCCTTCTGAAGTGGTTTCCGCTCTTTCTAGTGTAGTTCCAACCTCTTCTGGGGTTGTTTCCACTCTATCTGAAGAAGAATCTGCTTTCTCTGAAGTCGTTTCGCTTTCATGATCTGTGCTCAATCCAGTCACTCCCACCCTCTCCGTAGGTAGGCCAGATGTATCTTCCTTGTCTACGCTTACTCCAGTTACTTCTTCCTTTTCAGTGGTTGAATCAGTTGTTTCTCCTCCTTCCCCTTCTGTTTCACCTTCTTTGTCTATACTTATCCCAGTGACTTCTTCTGTGGTGTCATCAGATGTTTCTCCTTTGACTGTGCTAATGCTAATTTCTTCTTTCTTTTCTGTCGTTGGATCAGTTGCTTCTCCATCTTTCTCTGTACCAACTGTAGTAACATCAGTCGTTTCACCGTCTGTTTCCGCTTCCTTCAAGGTGCTAACACCGAATACTTCTTCCTCTTCCGTAGTAACATCAGCATTTCCTCCTTCCATGTCTACGCTTACTCCGGTTACTTCATCGTCAACTGTGAATACATCAGTTAATTCTCTATTTATCTCTGTGCTTCCTTCAACTACTTCTTTTCCCTCTGTAGTTGTTTCATTTGCCTTCACAAGCACAGTTGAACCCTCAATCTCTGGTGTCAATGTTAACTCTTCAGGAGCCATAGTGTCATTCTTATCACCTTCTACTGCTTGTTTTTCGGTTGATACTTCATCTTGTACCTTCCCAGTAGTTATATTGACATCCTCTGCATCAGTTGTTCTTTCACTTTCAACATCGCCAACGGTAGTCATATTTTCCCCTTCCCCTTTTACAGTCGTACTTTCCTCCACAGCCAGAGTTTCTTCTGTTGCAGACACTGTGGTAGTTTCATTTATTAAACTCTCAGTAGTTGTTTGATTGGAAGCTTTTGTTATGAGCCTCAAATCAACAGTTGTCTCCTCTGTGCTTTGGATCTCAGTCACCGGTATCTTGGTTTCGATTACTTCTGGAACCGTAGTCTGGGTTGTTTCTTCGGCCTCCGAAACTTCTCCACCCTTTGTTGCATTCAGGATCCATTCAGCAATACCTGTGATTGGTGCTTCTGTTGTTTGTCTATCAACTTGGAGGACGGCTGGGAATGTTCCATCTAAAAAGAAAAAACCAATGTAATAAGATGATGGTTTGCCATGTGAAGTTGGACTGTAAATACTTACTATTGCAGACATATGTTGGACAACAAATTCCTTTCACATGTTCAATTGTGCAGAACTGGTCCTGTACTTCTGATGGTGCAGCGCATCTGACTGAGTTGCAGCGAAGTACGCTGTTTTGACATATACAATCTACCAAACATGGGTCGCTTGTGGGAATGGCATGGCCGCTTGGATAGGTGACGCCATCGAGTAAACAGGAACCTTCGCCTGGAATACCAACATCTCCTGACTCTGTCAGAGGCAATTCTGGTAGCAAAGTCGATAACCATGGTTTCATAGTGGTAGTTATTAATTCCCAAAGCGTTGTCTCGGTTTTGTCTCCGGTTATTTCAGTTACTGTTTCAGCAATGGATGCAGTTGATTCTTTCTCTTCAAGAGAAACTGCTTTTGAGACTGTTGTTTCTTTCTCCTCAAGAGGAGAAACTGCTTCTGCAACTGTTGTTTCTTTCTCTTCAAGAGGAGAAACTGCTTCTGCAACTGTTGCTTCTTTTTCTCCTAGGAAAACTGCCTCTGGAGCTGTTGTTTCTTTCTCTCCTAGAGAAACTGCTTCTGTGACTGTTGATTCTTTCTCTTCAAAAGGAGAAACTGCTTCTGTGACTGTTGATTCTTTCTCTTCAAAAGGAGAAACTGCTTCTGTGACTGTTGATTCTTTCTCTTCATGAGAAGAAACTGCTTCTGCAATTGTTGTTTCCTTCTCTCCTAGTGAAACTGCCTCTGGAGCTGTTGTTTCCTTCTCTCCTAGAGAAACTGCTTCTGTGACTGTTGATTCTGTATCTTCAAGAGAAGAAACTGCTTCTGTGACTGTTGATTCTTTCTCTTCAAGAGGGGAAATTGCTTCTGCGACTGTCGTTTCTTTCTCTTCTAGAGAAACTGCTTCTGCAGTTGTTGTTTCTTTCTCATCAGAAGTGGAAACTGCTTCTGCAATTGTTGTCTCTTTCTCTTCAAGAGGAGAAACTGCTTCTGCAAGTGTTGTCTCTTTCTCTTCAAGAGGAGAAATTGCTTCTGTGACTGTTGATTCTTTATCTTCAAGAGAAACCGCTTTCGAGACTGTTGTTTCCTTCTCTTCAAGAGGGGAAATTGCTTCTGCGACTGTCGTTTCTTTCTCCTCTAGAGAAACTGCTTCTGCAGTTGTTGTTTCTTTCTCGTCAACAGGAGAAATTGTTTCTGCAGCCGTCGCTTCTTTCTCGTCAAAAGTGGAAACTGCTTCGGCAACTGTTGTTTCTTTCTCGTCAAACGTGGAAACTGCTTCTGCAATCGTTGTCTCTTTCTCTTCAAGAGGAGAAACTGCTTCTGCAAGTGTTGTCTCTTTATCTTCAAGAGGAGAAACTGCTTCCGCAGGTGTTGCCTCTTTCTCTTCAAGAGGAGAAACTGCTTCTACAACTGTTGTTTCATTTTCTTTCATCATCGAATCACCAATCAAAGTCATTCCCTCTGGTTGGCTAACTT
Organism: Strigamia transsilvanica; assembly: GCA_034701245.1. NCBI lineage: Eukaryota > Metazoa > Arthropoda > Chilopoda > Geophilomorpha > Linotaeniidae > Strigamia > Strigamia transsilvanica. Next base: position 2,657 of record JAQIXU010001678.1, on the reverse strand, counting down.
CAACATCAATGTGTGTAGTTTCTTCAGTCACAATCGTTCCAGTGACCTTCTCAACTGCTTCGGTAGTCGATGGAGTCAAATCTTCCACTTCAGTCACAACTTCATTGGTAACAACCTTCGTCACTTCAGCTTCTTCAGTAACTGTAACTGGTGTTCCTTCCACCTCTGTGTCTGAAACTGTAACTCTAGTTGCTTCCTTTTCTGTACTGGTGATTTCTGACATTTTGGTTTCAGTCACCTCATTTGTTGTTTCAACCCCAGTAACAGTTTGCTCATCAGAGGTAACCTTATTTTCTTCACTTGCATCTGTATGCTCAGTTACAGCAAAACTAGTTTCAGCAGAACTGGTTTCAACCATACTAACATCAGTTGTTAAATGTTCTTTCATTTCAGTTTCAGTCTCAAAAGATGATTCTGTTGTTGATGCATCCTCTAATCGTGTAACTCTTGTTTGCTCTCTTTCAATTGATACTGTAGAGAGATCTGCAATTTCTTGTGCATTTGTTTGCTTATCTTCTGTACCAGTTGTTGTTTCAGTAAATTCCTTTTGAAAAGTGGATGCTTCAGTAATGCCTTCAGTTTCCATATCTGAAACTGTGGTTTCATCAGAAGTAATTGTCACTCCACTGCCTTCAGTTGATTCTGTTTCTATGGCAGTTTGATCGGTTTCTCTTACTGAAACTGTTGTTTTAGTTTCTTCCTTTTCTGTCGATGAGTGTTCAGTAATTTCGCTTTCAGTCGTTGACGTTTCAGTTACTTCTTCGGGAGGCACCGAAGTTACAGTAATGCCTTCAGTAGTCGATGAAGTTTCAACCATTTCTTTTTCTGATACGGAAGTTTCAGCAATAATTTCTGGTATTACAGTATCTGTAATAGCTTTCTCTGTTGCACCAGTAGATGATTCTTCTGGTATTGCAGTATCAGTAGATTCTTTATCCAATCCTGCACTCCCAGTTAGTTCTTCTGAAGTTTCAGCTTCACTAACTGTTACACTTTCTGTAATTGTTTCAGCTTTCTCTGAAGCAATTACTTCAGCTTTTTCTACTTCTGGAGTGACTGTTTCAGTTGCCTCTTTAACCTGACTTTCTGTAGAAATTTCTTTTTCAGTTGTTGAAGTTTCTGTTGAAATGTCTTTGTCACCAGTTGAAGTTTCCGGTGCAATTTCTTTTTCATCAGTTGTAGACGTTTCTGTTTCAGTTACATCTTTAATCTGACTCTCTGTTGCAATTTCTTTTTCAATTGCTGCAGTTTCAGTTACATCTTTAATCTGACTCTCTGTTGCAATTTCTTTTTCAGTTGTTCTTTCGGTTTCTTCTTCTGTGACAGCTTCCTCCGAGATCTGTGTGGAATGCTTTTCTTCGGTTGTAGTTTCAACTTCCAGCGTTAAATTCTCAGCGGAAGAAATTCCTGGTGCTACTGTCTTAGTGGTTTCTTTGTCCGAAGTAATCTCATCTCCCTCAGTAACTTCTGCATCTAATTTTGTTGTTTCAGGTATTGAAGTTGAAACTTCAGTTCCCACTTTTTCTACCAAAGTTGACTGAGTTTCTTCTTCAGTGGCATGCTCTTTTTCTAAAGTAGTAGTTTCAATATCTTCATGTGTAACTACTTCAGTAAGCTCCTTCCTCAAAGTGGTGGCCTCCACACCAGTTACTGTCGTCTCGGCTTCATTCTCCGATGCTGTAGTTTCATTGACTTCGGGAGTAACAGTCTCTTCAAATTCTTTCTCTGCAGCAGTAGTTTCAGCGGCTTCTGCTTCTGATGTTGCTTCAGATTTAGTCGAATCTTTTTCGTTGTCCGTACTTTGTGTTTCATTGTGTGAAGTCCCATTGTCTACTGCACCTTGTGATGTCACCTCTTGGTCTTCTGTTTCAGTAGCTGTCTGAATGTCTGTATCACCATGTTGAGTTTGTGTTGTTTCCTTTTCTGATCCTTCAGTTGTTTCAACTCCTAAAGTTGTCTCTTGTTCCAAGATTGAAGGTTCAATGGCCTCTTTGTCCACAGCTATAGTTTCAGCAATTAGTTTCTCCGTAACTGTTTCGCTTGTGTGGACTTCTGTACTCGTGGCTTTAGTTGTCTCTTTTTCTGTCACTGTAGAACCAGTTGTCTCCTCCGCCATGAAAGAAACACTTGTCTCTGCGGTTTCAGTTGCTACTTCTGGAAGTTCAGTTTTTACTGATTCACTTTCTGGAGTTGGACTTTCGGTTTCAGTAACTTCCTTTTCGGAAGTTTCTGTTTCAGATACTTCAGTTTCTGAAGTTTCAGTTTGTGTCACTTCTTTTTCTGAAGTTTCAGTTTGTGTCACTTCTTTTTCTGAAGTAGAAGTTTCTGTTGTTTCTTTTTCTGAAGTAGAAGTTTCTGTTGTTTCTTTTTCTGAAGTAGAAGTTTCTTTTTCTGAACTTTCAGTTACAGTTGCTGTTTCAGGAAATTTGTTTCCAATGGTTTCAGTTTCAGCTCTTTCTGGAGTTTCAGTTTCAGTTTCAGTTACCTCCTTTTCTGAAGTTTCAGTTGCTGTTGCTTTCTTTTCTGAAGTTTCAGTTGCCGTTGCTTCCTTTTCTGAAGTTTCAGTTTCAGTTTCAGTTGCCTCCTTTTCTGAAGTTTCAGTTGCTGTTGCTTTCTTTTCTGAAGTTTCAGTTGCCGTTGCTTCCTTTTCTGAAGTT
>JAQIXU010001677.1:0-15783 GCA_034701245.1 Strigamia transsilvanica | reverse complement strand
TCCTGGCCCTAGTTGTGCCTTTCCAAGGGCATGAGCGATATGTTCCCAGATCGGCCGGCGCAAACTGTCAGTTTGCCACCCAAGCACAAATCGATTCAGACAACTTCACTCGATTTGAAAGTAACTTTGATGTTTTCCCGAAATTTTTTTTGGAATTTTTCCAAATTTTTTTGAATTTTTTCGGAATTTTCCCGGAAGTTTCCCGGAATTTTCTCGGATTTTCCCCGAATTTTTCCCGAATTTTTCCCGGAATTTTCCCGGAATTTTCCCGGAATTTTCTCGAATTTTTCCCGGAATTTTCCCGGAATTTTCCCGGAAATTTTCCGGAAATTTTCCGGAATTTTTTCTCCAAATTTATCCGAAACTTGAACCTCTAAATTGATTTATTTTGATAGGATGTTGGGTCGGAAGTGAATCATTGGCTGATGTACGATACGTATATTGAATACGAGCAGGAAGAGGAAGTTGAAGGTTAACTCACACCACGTTGTTGTTGTCATTTCAATAAACTAAATCTGTTGCACTTGTTAACGCAGAGGAGACGAATTCACAGCTCAGTGACGTCGGAGATAAGCTTATAAAGGAACATTCAATCGAAAGTGTTATGGGTAACTAGAATGTCAGGCCCAGCCTGGCACACAGGCCCCTCAACAAATGTATGCCCAACCCTTCATTTGAAATAATCACAAATTCAGGGGCCCTCACCATGCCGGGCCCTCAGTCTCTATTATCAGAATTTGTTCCGGAAGATTCTAACTTCGCTTGGATTTTCAGAAATATTTCGGGATTCGGCCAGCGAAGGTGCCGGGGACTCGATGTACTCACCGCAACATATTTCTCCACTGGCTGGAATATCACGAACAAGTTGCATGGACGACCCAAGGATGGCGTTGCTCGATCCAAACGCAGCCAAAGTAATCTTTCCACTTTCCCCAACTGACTGTTGCTGATTATTCTTAACTTTCAGTCGGAAGGGTTAAAAAAAAATCTCTTCATTATGGAACGAATGATCAATATGAATTTATTCCAAAGAAATTTAGCCACCTATAAACATTTCCAAGTGTTCGGTTAGAGGAAAACAATATGCTCAGTTCACACTATGGTCACAGTCATGACAGTTGATACAGTCGGACCTCGATAAGTCGAATTCCAAGGGACCGGAAAAAAAATTCGACTTAGGGAGTTTTCGAGTTAACGAGGTCGGCATAATAGGCGCGGGTTAACGGCTGGGGACTAAAGAGCAATTCGACTTAGGAAGGTTTTCGACTTAGGGAGGTTCGACTTATCGAGGTCCGACTGTAGTAACTTGGCTAGCACTCGTGCTACTTCTCACTTCCTACTTCTTACTAGTCACCGCAGAGGGCCTTTTCCCTGCGAGAATCTGGGAGTGCTGTTAACCTTCCCACAGCCATGGGGCTGTGATTGTTCACATGTGCAGAACACTTTTTCAAAAGGAGACAGAAATGACCAACCTTGGCTAGCTAAGTGTGCTAACCAGCTTGGCTATTCGGAAGTTAATTACTGTTGCTGGTTAAACACGGTGTGAACTGAACTTCATCAAAGCTGCAATCTTTAATGAAGTTTTTCTAGATGAACCAGTTTACCCGCCGCGAAAGATCGAGGATTCTATGTTCTTCGATGAGGAGGAAGTGGTAGAGGAACATCCGGCGGAAACACCGGAAATTCCGGAAACAATCACCCTAAAAAAAACCGTGTCGGTTATGCATTGGGAAATCAAAAATGCATACACTTTACTCAACTTGTTTTCCCTTTACACGCCTACTCTGGCTGGCTACGCTGTCAACTGTATCGACATCATACCGGACTACCCCGTAAGATATGCACTCTTCAAAAATAGATTTATACCCAAATTCCCACTAAGAGATGCACATTTTGGTCAGATGGGGGTACAATTCCAAAAAAAAGCAAAACACAAACAATACATCCCACATAACTTGTGGCCCATAATGACTGGGGCTCCTCATATTTGGGACTCTGGGTGGATCATCAAAAGAGGCTGTTGTCTAGGGCCCTAACAGGGCTGCAGTAATGGTGGGGTGGAAGGTGCGATGGCCTTGGGCACATCAAGTGATGGGGTGCCAAAGGCGCTGGAATTTCATGTTGGGGGTGCGAAATTGAATTTTGGCGGGCTTTGGCCCCAGGTGCAACATTTCCTTACTGCGGCCCTAGGCCCTTACGCTTTAGACCAGCGGTTTTCAAACTTTTTTTGCTGCGGCACCCTTGTCGGGCTAAAAAACTTCGAGCACCCTTGTCGAGCTAAAAAAAATTCGCAGCACCCTTGTCGGGCTAAAAAAGAAGAAAAAGCAGTGCAAATGTAATGCTCAGTTGTCTTTAATGCGATGAATGAAACTGTTTGGATGAATTTTTCATTATTTCCTTCATGTTTGTGCGAAGTTTAGTTAATTTTACCCTCAAATCACTTGACCCTGAAAGTTTGCTCCTGTATCTGTTTTTCTTGATTATTGCCACAGCACCCCTGGCATACGCTCGCGCCACTCTTAGGCTTTAGAGAAACTAAAACCCCAGATTTTTAACACTGATGTCATGGACTTTAGGATTTGATTGGCATTGGTTATGGCGACACTGATTTTACATCGACACGCTCGGGGTACGCCGCTTGTTGGAGTCTGAAAAATCTACGGGTAGCTAAAAATGGAATCTAAGTGTAGCGGCATCTAATTTTGTGCGGTTTAGTTTCCGGAGCGTATGTTCGAGTGCAAACTGGGAGTTACAGCCATTAGTTTTTCGAAGAACAATCCGGCGCTTCTAGCGGCAGGACTGCACGATGGCACCATCATGCTGGGGCTAGTGAGAGAACAGACCAACAAGTGGATCATGGACAGCTCAGATGCCAACGAGCTGCACATCGGTCCCATATGGAAACTGCTGTGGATCAAGAGGTCTCAGGGATTGGCCGAGGAGAAAAAAGAGTTTCTTGTGTCCGCTTGCGAAGACGCACACATATGTCAATGGTTCCTGCGCAAAGGAATGGAGTCGGTCAGTAAGTAGCGATGCCGGCAAAATGTGTAAAAATGTTTCAATGTGGTCATCTAAAGCGTTAATGAGGGTGAAGCAAATCACACTGCAGGACGAGACGAAGGAATCGAAGAAAGCTAACATTTCCGTAGCCAAGTATGCTACAGTGTTTTGCATAGCGTTTCATCCCATCAGGGAAAACATGTAGGTAGTAGTTGGTTAGAGAAGCCAATAATTCTCATTGGTCTGCAGGCAAATTACTACTGGCTTTCTCCGGGCCATCTACGGACTAAATCACGCTCTGAGGCAAACAAGACACATGTAACTTGTGACATGCTACATATCGTACTCTGGCCCGTGACCCTCAATGCTACAGCCCGTAGACGGTACGGAAGGACTTCCCATCCGCCCATTCCTTCAGTGAATGTTCTAGTTGAGACGAACTCATTTCCCAGCGTGAGTTGCAATTGTATCTACACACTGGCAAAGCAGCCAGCCAATGAGAATTAGTGGATTTTCTGGGCGGGTAAAGAGTTTAAAACGTCCCTGGCAGTGGGGAAAATTCCGGGGGCCCGGACCTGGCTATGTTGAAAAAATGTTTTGTTTTCTGCGTCTGAAAATTAGGCAGGAGCTCGGAAAAATTTTATTTTACCGGGGTCCACGTTTGATGGCCCTGAGCCCTTATTTGGAAAAGTACTAACAAATTTAAACTAATTCCAGATACTTGGTTGGTACTGGTGAAGGCTGCATCCACGAATGTTCCAGCACCAACAGCGACCACTTCATCAACACCTACGTAGGCCACACTGTAAAGCCTAGCATGATAATACAGGACTGTACATCCGCCAGTTTTTCAATGTCTAAAAGCGAAACAATCTTGTCTGGTGATTACGGCACCAAGTGAAACCAAAAAGCAACAAAAATGACCAGTGGCGTAACAAGAAGTCAATGGGCCCGTGTACAATTTGGGTTGACCTGTATCACATCTGTACAGACAATATTGCTTACAGACAAATGGCCAAGGAGGAATCTTCTATAAGGCTAATGAGGCGTTGGATTCGGGACCCATAACACAACAGCGGCCCACCAAATATGTTGAGGGGCCCGCTAAGTATGTTGAGGGAGCTGCTAAGTATGTCGAGGGGCCCGCTAAGTATGTTGAGCTGCTAAGTATGTTGAGGGGCCCCTAGCCTCAGTTCGCTAAATCTGCCACTGAAAATGGTGGATGGAGAGTCCAAAGAAAAACAAACGACCAATTAATCAATTCCATAATCAGGCACCAGTCTACCAAGTGTGTTGGTCGCCATTTGTCGATGACCTTTTCCTTAGCTGCAGCGCTGACTGGACCGTTCGACTGTGGTCCACTACCGACAACATCAACGCCGTCATCTTCCACGCGACGCCGTCTATCGTGATCACCGTCTGCTGGTCGCCCATAACCGCCACCGTGTTTGCCGCGCTGCACAAAGCAGAAGTCGAAGTGTGGGACCTCTGTTTTTCCACGTATGAAACTCAACTTCCGGTTTCGAAACAAACAAATAAAAGCGAAATTGTTTAGGATGGATCCGGTGGCCATTTACAAACTGGATATGACAGTGGAGACGGAATTCCGGATGTTGTCATTCAACCAAGCAGGAGATGTGAGAAGTGTGTCATTTTTGAGAAATTATGACGTCACTAACTTGTAAGTTGATCTTGCAGGCACTGTTCGTCGGGGATAAGACCGGGCGGCTTACTGCGCTAGGATTGGCCAATTTTCCCGAACCGCCAGCGAATCCAAAAAAAGTGCTGTCGAGTGTGGTTGCAGCGAGTACTGTACTTGAGAAAAAGGTCGTGGTAGTGGACGAGGAAGATGCGGATGAAGAAAATTTCTAATTTTATGTAAATTTTCATTTTTATTTAATAAAATTCTTGGACAGTTTAAAGTATGTCACGGGTGGTGCTCGCCAGACGGCGAGTCACATACAAACAAACATGACCGTTAACATAAATCATTCCAGCGTTTTCTGTATTTTTGGTCAAATAATCAAATTTAATCGTGTAATTAAATTTGGTTTTGTTGGGTAAGTCGTGAGCGCCCATTCGATTATTTCAATGTATCAATAAACTCGAGAAGAAGATCGCTGATAAATGCCAACCACAACACCAAACCGAAAAGGAACACCAATGACGTCATTTCAGCGAAACTAGTAAGCGAGCGCCAACTGTTGACGTAATTTATCACGGCGGTTAGCTCGGTAGAACAATGGACGAGCGACATGAATTTTTATTTTGTCGTTTGACCTGTTTAGGCGGTCCGGGAGCCGCGACTGTTCATTCCAAAGTGTTAGAGAAGATTTTTCAAAGACTTGCGGCTCGTTGTGAGAATGAACGGACCACTTAGCGAGTTTGGAAACGGCGATCGGATCGACCAATCGCAGATCTGATCTATGAGTGCTGCAGACATGACTAGAACAATTTCCCCGATGCTTATGCTGAGTTGTACATCATCTGGACAAGTTGCTTGTGCTAGCTGGAGCTACAGTATGTAGATAGTGAAAAACTAAAGGTAAATTCGTTTTTATTCATTTATTAATTATTTGTATTAATATTAATGTGGTGTGATTCATGGGGCAATATCCATCAATGCATTTCCTGCCTAATTTTTATCCAATTTGCAACTTTTCATACCTGTAAAAATCTCTTAATTCTGACTGTGGTGATTTAACAGAGGATCTCGTTAATACTAAAATACATGCAAGTCAGAGCAAAAATATCATTGGATTTTAGTGGTCTAAGCCAAAAAATAAAGGATTTAGGTATTTTCTTTTATGTTTGCGCTCTTTCTAATGGCGTGAATGACTTCTAAATCCGACATGCAGAGTTTTTTCTGTGTATGATAATTTTAGTCATGTGTACCTGATTATTATTGGGCCAATTTAGGTCGATTTTAGACAATGTTTTCGATTTTGTTTGATTTTTGGCAATTTCAAATTTTAATCAATGGTTGACAGTTTGTGATCAATTTTGGTAGCGAAATTTGGTCGTCCAAACTCCTACCTTCTCATGTATTCTTGAATTTTTTGTTCTGTTTTTTAAATGGAAATTAAATTAAAAATTAAAAACGGTAATAGTTGTAAGTCAATAAGTAAGTGAATAAGATAGGTGACCGAACGCCTTTGTTCTATGGTGTTAAAATGTGACCCCGTTTTTGATCGTGAAAAAAAGGACTTTTACACGTAAAAACTGCAATATTACATGTAAAAATGGACTTTTACACAAAAACTGCAATTTTACCTATAATTTTACATGTAAAAAGTCCATTTTTAAACGTAAAACTGCAATTTTAAACGTATTGTGTTTCTCTGTATATCTTATGGTAGAAGATGTGATTACATTTTTGGTATTGTATTTAACCAAATCTAATAATACTAATACGAGACTCGTACATCCCTAATTCGACATCGTCCCAACCTGCAGTTGTAGTTGTGCATCTAAGTTTTAGACAGTCATATCCAATTCAAAAACACTATTTTCTAGACTCTAAGAAATATTTTTTTTGGAATTTTACATTTGCTTTGAGAACGGGCATAACCTCAGAACACAGTTGAAGACAGGTGAAGGATGTTCTTGACATACAAATATTCCAAGATACTTCTCGAGCTGTCTTGTAGGATGAGGTGAAACATTCACACATGCTATTTTATGGTCACAACTTGGTTTATTTTTTTATGCGAGTTAATTCTTTATTGAATGTGCCGATTGTACAATCAACACTAGAATAGGAGAATGAATTTAGGATAATAAATCTTTATTCAGAGTTTTAAATACATTACACATACATATGTAAGTTTAATGCAATCAATTCCTTTATAAGTTCCTTAGTTTACATTAGTGTGCAAGGATGTGTTTTCTTGTGACAATTTTTGAATCGATTGCATTTTTGATAGCGCAACATTGAGTTGTCAGGCAATAGACAACTCATGTAACAGATTACAATCCAATTTTTGGATTAAATTATTTCAAAATAATAAACTGTTCAGACTGCGCATGTGCAAGTTAAAATCATAGATTATAACCCAAGAAAAAATAATCCTCTCCAGACTGGGTGAAATTTAAATGGTAAAAATTATTGCAAATGGCATCCGGTTTGGAGTTCTATCGTCTTAAAAAAGCACATTCAATAACGTTTCCAAACTGGCAAAACTTCACTAGTTAGGTTGTCAACCTGTTCGATTGTCGCAGTTTAATCAATGCCCACGCAATTGCCATCCAAAGTTTGTTACATACATTTCTAGCTTGTCCTTGGATATTAGTGTATTGCAAACATTTGAAACATTTGAAACATTTGAAACATTTGAATGGTTGCTGCTGCAGTTTCTTTGCATAACATTTGTCTTCGCATTCTGAAACTTGACTGCTTGCTGCACATGGGCTTTTTGGAGTATTCACTCGAACCAACTGAAAAGAATAAATCTGTCAATACTACTGGGTTTTGTAATAACTATAACATATTACCGTTTGACGATAAATGTTGATCTCAGTGTTGGCCATATCGGATAAATAGAATATATATTTCGGGTGAAGGATTTCATCCTGTGGTAGAATGAAAGTCTGGAATGGATTCAATCAAATTAATTAACTCGAATGAAAAGTGGAAATAGAAAACATCTCACTGCTTGATACGCTGTCTTCTTGTTGCGAAGCTTATAATTATTAAAGTCAGTGTTAAGACGTAAAAACGAAGTCGATATGGAAATTCCGCCAACAGCTGTAACAATTTAGTAGTGAGATAAAAATAATAATTGTGTCTTGTATTTGTTCGAATAAATTGTACAAGCGGTCGTGTAAAATGTTGGATAGTTAAGAAAAAGCAAAATTAAAAAAATAGTCCATTAAACCGAAATCATGATAAGTTTTGATGTGATCATGTCATGTTGAGATGTATCCAAAAAGACTCGAGAAGAAGAATGAGGTAAAATCCGGGGCAAATACACAACATGAAATATACCTGGTACTTTATCCTGATACAGACTGCTTCAAGTGATGGGCCTCAAAACTCTCCCTAAATGCGTAATGCCATATACCCAGAATGGTATATTTTACCCTTATGCATCGAAGGATTGCTTGAATTTTTTCTTGCAACTTGGAATCTCTGTTCTTCATTATTTTGTACGCGATTAAGGGCAGTTTGCAATAGTGAACAAAAATTTCCACGAGCATTATGCATGACATTCCGAAGTAGAGTCCGATGTTTCCGCCAATGTCGCATAGCAGAGAGATTATGTCGTAAGAAAGTCGTTCTTGCAATGTCCGAACGTGATCATTCACAACAAAAACTTCAACAATATGTTCGGAATGAGGTTCTTTGTAATTATAGTTGCTGAGTTGTGTCACATCACACAGACTACAGTTGCACTCTAGATTTTTCCACATTAAATATTGTTTTCGTAGATATGTGTCATTGCATTTTGGTAGGCTTCTTGCATCATAAAACGGATATCTGAAATATAAGCTAAGTTTCACTGCAGCGCAAAAAATAATTATTGTGATAAATGAATGTTCTGGACAGTGTATAGGTTTCAATAAACAGCCTACAAATTAACAGTATTTCTTTAAATGTCTTTGTGATTGATTGAAACTCAAAATGTACCTGCAAGTAATTCTTTTCACGATACAAGGATACAAACAGTCGTGTAGATTCTTATCGCATGGATTTCGCTTAGTCTTGATGAAGTGATACTGAAAGAGAACATGCTAATATTACATGTTGCATTTGGGCACACAAACTTTTGCTAAAAAAAGTAAGCGCAAATAAAAATGTTGCAAAATTTAAAAACCTTAATCCAAATATCGCAAAAATTTAAAATCGTGAATCATAATATCGCGAAATTTGAAATTGCAAATTAAAATATCGTGAATCATGACCGTCGCAAAGTTACTTTAACATTGACAAGTCATAGCGAAAAGCATATTCGCGATTACTTTTCTGGAGAAAAGGTACCGCGAAATTTTTATAAATAGCAAATAAAGAATACAGTATTATGCTTTGACTATTTATTTTTTAAATTTTAATCATGGATTTTTGTATGAATAAATGAAGAACATTTAATTTGTAGTACTTTTTGCAGGGCTCGTGAAATGATAAAAGATGTGCAACTGAAAGGACAAACAAAGAAGGCAAAATGCTGCACAATTTCCAACATTTTTAATGCGTTTTTATGGCAACACCCCAATTGTAACAAGGGGTTGTTAGGGTGAAAATAGTTAAGCCCTAGCAAGTCTCTCTTGGTTTTAGTACATAAACTTATAAATTCCGATTATACGAACAAATCGGTTTAATGAATATTCATGTCTCCGTATCAGTTCGGATGATCAGCGCTCTACGGTGCTCACCAATAGGGATGTGGGAAATAGGGTTTCAAAAAAGTGACACACATTGAAGTGTGTGCAGTTTGTGACAAAATTGTGCATAAATTATGCCATAATTTTGAATGTGTAATTGTCTAGACATCTGAAAAGTTCTTTCTTACTTTTTGAACATTACTTTTAAAGATGGTTTTTCTCTTCCTATACCACACTACCTTAGCATCATCTTGTACAGCATAGTTGAATGGTGAAGGCTATATTGATACCTGAAGAATAAGAGAACATATGCACCAGTCATTTACAAAAACCGAATTTATAAATAACATTTAACGTGGTAGTTAAATGACTAGTTTAAACTTTAAATTTAAATTATAATTTTGTATTCATTTCATCTGGTTGGCATATTTGATGGTTTACTTGGTTGAACTTTTAATATAGCAGCCAATTTTGCCTGATCTCAGTCTCAATGAACATGGCACAAACGTGAATTGACAAAAATAGTTAGACTGCAAACTTAAACATTTTGTTGTTCAAATGGGGCACTAAAATATGCCATAGAGCAGTGGTTTTCAAACTTTTTTCACTGCGGCATCCTTGTCGGGCTAAAAAAATTTTGCGGCATACTTTTCGGCCTAAAAAAATTTCGCGGCACCATTGTCGGACTAAAAAAGAAGAAAAAGCAGTGCAAATTTAATGCTCCGTTGTCTTTAAGGCGATGAATGAAACTGTTTGGATGAATTTTTCATGGTTTTCTTTATGTTTATGGGACATTTAGTTAATTTTACTCTAAATAATAAAACGAAAATAGCTACAAATCCAGTGTGGTTTTAAAAATTTCTGAAATCTTTTCAGTTTTGAAAAATCAAAACAACCGTTTCGTGGCCTAAATTACTCATTTGTAACACCATAATGCCTCAAAGTATTGGTGAAGTACGGTTAGGTAATGATGACATTTCAGCAGTATGCTGTAATGACATCACCCAATCTCAGATTACAACTACTCCAGCATAAACTATTGACGTCATACAAACTTTGGAAATGGCTGCTCACCACTGTGTCTAAAGATTTAAAAGTAAGTCATGGTTTCGTCTTCGTGCTGAATTATTTAACAATGATTTCACTGACGGTAAGAGTTTATATGTTTAGAAAATCTATTGGCGAATTTTCACAGTGCGGTTCCGTTGAGTTTTCAGAGTGCGGTTCCGTTGATGGCAGTTTGTGTTTATTTTTGTTTGTTTGAATTTTGCAATTTAATTATTTTTAATTTTCGTTTTCTTTGGGATCGTAATCCGTGAGTGATTCTTGTTTTCTGCGGTTGAGTACGTTGTTTTCTGATTTATGTTGGTGGTTTAGGCGGTAATTAACTTAAATTTATTTTACTTGTTGTCTTTTGAACTGGTTTTTAGATTTTTTGATAGTTTGTGTACGAATTTTAATTTTTTAATAGATTTGGACTTTATTTCGCAAATGTTGTGATGATTCTAATGAATTTTATTATTTCGGCTATTAATTACGGAATAGTTTTATAAGGAAACATTAGAGATTTCATAATTAAAAAATTAAAAATTAAAAATCTGAGAATTTATCTAAAGTTCTTAACTGATTCGATATAAAAAAGCGCAATATTAAATTTAATTAAAAAATCCCAGTTGAGTTGTGGTTGTCTAATTAATTTATCTATTTATTTATTTATTTATTTATTCATTTATTTATTTATTTATTTTTTTTTACAGAAAAGAAGAGGTTTTATAACATGGCGACAGTCGTGTTGGATAAAAACTCGAGATGGAGAATGGGATGCGCAGTTCGAATTTAGCATCAATTTACCTTCTGCAGATGAACAACATGGGTCCATTGTCGTGAAATCAGTGCGTGCCATCGGAATGAAGTGTCCTTTTCATATTGGAATACGTGCCTTTTATTTATTGGAATATGTGCGTGCCACAATTTGAAATAAGTGCCAGTTTTTTTATCTGCCATGGAAAGGGTAGGATAAATTTGTTTTGTTTAATTACTCATAGTTTGAATGTCTTTTGAATTTTTTGATAGAATTTGAAAAAGGTTTAATTTTTTTGTGAATTTATGAATTTGTGATTGGTGGAGATTTCTTTTATAAATTTTTTGTTTTTACATTATTGGTGTTTGAGCTACTGGTACGTCATCATATTGTACTGTACCGATAGGAACACCATCTTAAATCACATTCAAACTTTAATTAGGCTTGTTATTATTGTTTTTATTTATGTATTTATTTATTTATTTTTTTTATTTATTTATTGTTTTATTTATTTGTTGAGTTATTGACCTATTACTATATTGATTTATTTATTGATTGATTGATTGATTGAATGATTGATCAATTTATATTTTTTTATACATTTATACATTGGTATTATTGATTAGAATATTTATTTATTTATTAATTTATAATTTTTTTATTTATTTTTTGATTAAATTGTTTTTTTTTTCATTGATTCATTGATTAAATTATTGCTTGTTTTTTTATTTAGTTATTGATTAAATTATTTTTTTTTTATTTATTTATTTTTTTTTGATTTACAATTTTTTTAAATGCTTTCTGTGATTGAATGATTGATTATGATTATGAATGAATGATTGATTTCAGCGGAGCACTGAGAGGTAAGTGAATACTAACTTAAAACCAAATCACAAAAACACCACACAGACACATTCACACATCACTAACTTTTGAGAATACAGTAGGGACCACACAAACAAAAAATACGGACACGCATATGGCGCAACACTACCATGCATTAAGGGGTTGCTTTAGGATGCTGCCCTGCATGGTATAACTCACACGGTTAATGCACTTTCTTACATAAAAAACATACAAAAATTAGCTGAGCTTTGCCAAGAAGAAGCGGTCCTGTGACGAAGAAGGAAGATCGAGATCCAGATGTTTGTGTTTAAAGTTGTGTTCAAAGTTTTAGTCTCAAATGTAGCCTAAAAAATAATAATCTTGGTAGGTCTGACAATCTTTCAGGAAATGGCTGATTTTTAAAACAAATAAAGTCATTTCTTCTATATTGGTTTTTATGTCATAGATATTAGTGATTGAATTCGAAACAAATGTACTGGAGATCATGATATTGGTTTCGTTGTCCATCTGGCGGTCATCACCATCTTTTGAGAGGTTATCACCGTCAATCTTGGGACAAAACAGCGATTTAAGAATGAAGTTTTAGTAAAAAATGAAGAGGATTTTGGTTAAATTGATAAAAATAATTTATGAACTACGCATTGTTCGAGTATCACACTTGCTTGATTTGATGTGTTCCAAATGAAAAAAACTGAATTGCCATTTTGGTTAGATGGAGCCTCCATTATTGTTGTTGTATTTGTCGTTGTCGCGCCAACTGTTTGGAATTAATTTGCCGGCGCCATCTCGGAATATTGCTACGAACTCCTGCAAACCGTAAACAATGTGGCCTTGAATTCGTATTGTTAAAACTTGATATAAATATTGATATCTATCCAGATGTCGGTGCATAAAATATCAAAAGTAGCCTACACCAAATTTTTTTTCGCGGGCTATCGATTGCATTTTCCAAATTCGAAATCTGTTCGGCGGTTTCAGAGGAGGTAATAAAGTGACAGACAGACAGACTCCTCACGATTAAGTGTATAGATAGATAGATAGATAGATAGATAGATAGATTGGAGTGAGCAGCACCGCATATTAATAAAACGAAAAAATTATTGCGACTATTTTTTGCTTGATTGAGGAAACCAGCAGTAATTTGCCAACTAACCAATGAGAATAGATTTTGCTAGCTACTACTGTAGACAAAATTTCTAGAATTAAAAACATAGGTGAGCAAAGTGGCATTCTTCTGGGAATTTTAGTTTGATAACTATCTTGTGATTAGGAGTTCCGTATGGGAGTTGCAAAGCTAAACAAAATTGCAGTGAGAAGTAATCAATGCGCATGTGATTTTTGTTGATTTTTTTACTTACGACTTGAAACTAGTGCAGCAGGACTCGTAATGGATTCGTGATTTTGAATTGTAAGATTAAAACGTAATTTTTCCTGAAAAGAATTGCTCATTTATTTATTAAAAGAAGAAACAGATAAGTAGTGCTTTTTTTTCTTTTTTGAAATGTTTTGCAGAGATTTGATGAATGCCAGTGTCTCCGTTTGCTCTGCCATGACAGAACCAACAATTGTTTGCAATTTTCTTTTTCTGAATTGTTGAATTCGGCCAAACATTCGACGTGGTTTGTGGTTGTTCATGTTGTATACGTATTATATAACAATCTGCAGTTAAAATGTTAGAATATTAGAAAAAATTGACTGTCAGTTATTTTCCACTTATACAATTGTATGCAAAATGGGCAGGCAGAATAGCAATAAACAGGGGAGTGATTTGGACATTAATACAGGTCAAAAAGAAATGTGAATGTGACGTCATTATGATACATGTCATCAAGAAAACATGCTATTTTGATATCGTTGTACTTGTATAGCACTCTTACTCGGCGACGTTGATTGGGGTTGCTGTACTGTCTGTATTAATCTGGCATTTTGATTCAACATGGCTGATTGCTGCTTAGTATTGGTAATTTATGGTGACCTTCAATATTTTGACATTTGTGTTGTGCAAACAGATCCTAGGTCCTCGGACGGACACAGTAGGAATATGTGCCACAATTATCAATAACATGGCAAGTGAGCATTCCTTATAACGAGAGACGATGTGATTAAAATTGCATGGCTTGTAGATTAAAAATTTGAAACCAAATTTAATTTTCTTGCACTTTTTATATTATAGTGTATCAAGGACCCGTACTTAGCTGCTCGCAATGATCAGCAATTTTTTATTAATTTATCCTCAATTTTAAATTATTTTTCCAATATTTTATTATTTTATATATTTAGGGTGTGAAAGAGCATGGGCACTGCAAGATTAAAGGCGAAAGTATGCGGTGGTGTGTGCAATAGTAGTGTCAGGAAGTTTCTACTAGTAAACATACCAGGCATTTACTTACAGTTAGTTGATTCCAACCTTGGATAGACGGAGAGCCGCTCTGATAAAATTGTGTCTACCGGGTGACCTGAAAGAACAACAAACACTCGCATCGCACAAAGTCGTCCCTTTTTGTCTTAAAAACGAGCAAAGTCGTCTTTTTTTGTGTTAAAAACGAGCAAAGTCTTTTTTTTTTGTGTTAAAAACGAGCAAAGTTTTTTTTTTTGTGTTAAAAACGAGCAAAGTCATCTTTTTTGTGTTAAAAACGAGCTAATTCGTCTCGGTTTGTGTTAAAAACGAGCAAAGTCGTCTCTTTTTGTCTTAAAATCGAGCAAAGTCATCTTTTTTGTGTTAAAAACGAGCTAATTCGTCTCTGTTTGTGTTAAAAACGAGCAAAGTCGTCTCTTTTTGTCTTACAATCGAGCAAAGTCGTCTTTTTTTGGTATTCGCTAGATCGTGCCAACAGCGATCGGAGACACTTTGTGACACTAAATGGTGTTTGTGCTTTTAAAAAGGGCCCAATTTATTGTCTGTGGGCAGTAGTAACTGTCTTGATATGAGGAATTGAAATATTTGATCTGAATGAATCGATTAACCTGATCCTTTCCAAACCGCGATAAACTGAATCCTTTGAATAGTGCAAGCAATTACTCGCATTCGCTTATGGGTGATAAACCGAGTGTTTTTAAGAGCGCGAGTAATTGTTCGTATTCGTCCATGGGCGTTACACAGAATTTTGTCATCGTTGGGCAAAAAAGCAGATTCTCTTCACCGCGCAAGTTCCTCGCACTTCGTCTCGTATATCACGTCTATCGCCGATACAGCACAACGGAGTCACATTCCCGCAATGTAACATAATCCGTTATGGGCAATAAGTTGTCCACGCACATGCGCAGTAGTGGCTCGATTCTGAGCCAATCACAGCAACCGGAATATTTGTTGTACCACGAAGAAATAAATCGCAAATCCAAACAATGGCTGATTTATTTTTTCGCGGTACAAGCGTGCCCCCATCAATATTAGTGCTTTTTAGAATGCTGTTTTGGCTAGAACGGCAGATCTTCGTCTTTCTGAACAAAGAAAATGTCATCATTTAATAAAGTTTCTTAAATTAAATAATGCTGAAGCTTACAATTACGATAGCCGGCATCGTGTTCACAGATTAGTGATCGTGTCTGGCTTGGATACGGAGCAAAAGTTTAGTATAGGGAGTCGTCTTGTGGCTATCCCCTCCCATTGGAAGGATCCCGCCGAAGCGAGAGTACTAATACTCTCGCAGAAGATCTTTAACCTTGATCTCGCTTCGGCGGGAACTGCCGCGAGATTCACTTGGGGAAGAACGGTTGGCCGATGACGGCGATGTTTGGCTGATAATTTCATCCGAAGACATCTTAATGATGGAACTTCGGAACTCATGTTCTTCAGGAATAAAGGAGACGAGGTAAAA
>JAQIXU010001676.1:0-15789 GCA_034701245.1 Strigamia transsilvanica | reverse complement strand
TGATACTATTCAGGTTATAAATAGCACAAAGATGGTTTGAGTGACACTACTTCTGTGCTATTCGTGTACATTGCGACCATTTAACCATTGGCGGCATAAGGCTGTAGCTGTTTAGGGCAACCACTTTCTTGAATAGAACATTTTCTATTTATTGGTTTTGCTAACAATTTTTGACTCGGTTTATGCGATAATAAACCTTATCCTAAGTGAAATTTGTAGTCATTAGGTATTTATTTAACTAGTTATTCCAAATCGAAAATTCCTGCCCTTTAAAACTGCAGCATAACAATTAAGCTGGCTTCACTGCATTAACTTAACATTTACCACATTTACATGGGTATTAGGACATTTCACCGAGCGACATTTCACCGGACGTCAAATAATAACTGTTGCATGTTGCATGTTCTTCTGCAGCCCATCCAGAAATGTCCATATTGTAATAGTTGATTTGCCAAATAGTGTGCTCAGCCACATTAACACGAGCGCTCCAATGCAAAAACAAAAAGTTTCCCACAATGCAAGTTTCCCTGCTGCTCCCAGGGATGTGCAATTTGCTATTCCTGATCAGTACTGCTGTTGCAAGCAGCAACAGGCATAGAGCATTCATCAGCCCCGAAGTATAAGGCCTTAAATTTGCGTGTCAAACGAGCTGTGGATCGGTATTTACACACGGAAGTGATTACATATCTGCATTCAATAGCTGATTCATTGCATGACTAATCCACTTTTTGACAATTTATTACTTGATCATACCATTATTGAAAATATTGCTACTGTGTAATATGCATTTTGTATTGTTTCTACTTTTTTAATTTCTTGTGATAACTGTTAAACACTGATTTGTGTCATTGAAAGAATTCTTCTTTACTGTGTTTACTTTACTATGTTTACTGCAATTGGCATAGAAAGGAATGCACAGTTCTTTCATTTTAATTTTTTAAATTTTTATTTCAACATTGAAATATGTTTATTAATTAACGCCTGGTGAAATGTCACACCGGTGAAATGACCCCGCTGAAATGTTGCCCGGTGAAATATCACCTAACCGTTTACATGATCATAGTTTTCCGGATAAGCAAAAATCCGAATTTTTATTTTCTAGAAAACTTCATGTGTTTACATGGCATTAGTTTTCTGGTAAACATGACGTCATATACTGTATGAGAAAGTGATAAACTACCTATAATGCAAGCTTTCACCAGCAGACGGGCAGTTCAAAATAATGTTTGGGCATGTACATTGATAATCCCGACACTAGCGCCCTCTATTTCCACAACAAGACAGGGCCATGCCTCGCCATGACCCCATAAGGGGGCGGCTTAAGCAGCGAAATCAAAATACACATTCCTATTTAACGAATTTGCTAAAGTTAAAGTTTGAAGGCTAAAACTGTAGTGGATAGTTGATATCATTATTTTAAAGTAGTTTATATTTTCAAAATAAAAACAGTTTTTTTTTTATAAATTGCAATCGAAGGTTATTTTAAAGGAAAAACATTTAAGGGACGGCATTTCGAACACTTGCATCATACTGAGGAAATCTACCGCACGGCCCTGCATTAATTCAATGAGGGGTTTCATTTTGCATCTTCCCTCTGTTGTGTTTTCGCAACTACGCACACAACTGGTGCAGCTGAAATTGTGAAAATTGCAAAATTACAAAATCGCCTGCATTAATGCAGCACAAACAAAACGCCGCCAATTTCTCGGAGCAGCGGACGCAACCCTGACTGCACTAACACAATTGTAAAATTAGACAAAGCGCCTCGAAAATTAAAGTGCACCTTGATTGTTCGTGAAAAAACAACCGAAGCGCATCCTTCAATTTCCAGAAACACACATGTTCAACTTGCAGTTAAACAATGTTTTGCTGTTTAAATGCTGTGTGCATGCCCATTGGCTTGTGCATCTACATTTGACTCAAGTTTGTCTGGATCCGCCGCCGCTTAGAGGAGAGAAGAAAATCGATAAAAAGAGGGCACCTGTTGTTCGCGGCACCATCATCGATCGATTTGACGGATTGAAAAGAGAGCGGTTGCCTCAAGAGAGAGTACACGCAGGATTGAGGAGTAAAGAGATTGGAACAAGGGGTTTCTTATTCTTTCTTCGACTCATTTCGTTTCTTTACCTGTTCGGTGGGAGAAAGGGGTGGAGACTTAATCGGCACTCGATTTTGATGAGTTTGTTTCTTGCGATAACAAATTGAGCAAGCAACTCCGCCGGGATAATCCTGCGTTAAACGGCGAGGAAATTACGTTAGTTGCGGATCGATTCGCGCGCGATTTCATTTGGCGCGCACACTCACCTCGGATATGTAACAGCCGCAATCGTCGCACACGTACCGTTGACACTCGCAGCAGATTTTGAACACGTCCTTGTGGCGTAAACGCTTGAGACAAATACGGCACGGCTTTCCCCGGTTGCCCTTTTGGTCCCTGTAAATCGACGCAAGGTTAAATCGTGTCCGCCATTTTTGTTTGTTTGTGTCCAGAGAGGGGGCTAGATGTAGGTCAAGTGCGGGACTCGTGCGGGACTGTGATTGGATGAAATATTTGGAATTTCTAAACGTTAAAGGGGAAATTTATTTTTGTATTTTCGGCTTTTTTTTTTTTTTTTTTTTTTTAAATCCAGGCGAGAAAATCGATGAAAAATCCCAACACGAGACTCAGATTGATCGTGATTACTTATTAATTAGTTAATTAATTAAAACACATGTTATTTCTTCATCTGGCAGGCCCCACCTAGTATGTGCACCTGAAACTGATCTGCCATGCTCAAGTTTCAATTACATAATAAACCAATTATAGAAATGATTTGCTGCTATTTTCTTTGGCAAACATCCACAAATATCAATCAAAATTCAAAATCATCTGCAAACTGAATTAATATTGTAGAAAATCATGAATTAGTCATCCATTAATTGAATTACCACCAAATAATACAAATAAATTTGTATTTTCCACTTGGCCTCTCACATTTATTGATTGTGTAATGCAAACTGATACGAAATAACTTTGGCTGGAAATTTGTTCTCATTCGTCGATTTCTGTGTGCACTTCACTTCATATTGACCAAAAACTCAATTCCAAACATCCTAAACAAATATGAATCTGTTTACAACCAGAAACCATTGAAAACTAAATATTTTCCTCGAGTTTCAGGTGGGTACCATGCAGCTACTACCAGTGTTAATGGATCAAGGACGATAACTCCAATGGCCAAACGCCACGGCTTTTCAGGCTTCTGGTCAAATCTTCTAATTTTTCAAATTTTGTAAAAGAGAAACAATTTTTTTATGACCCTGGTTTGTCCTCCAAGAAATCTGGTCATCCAGATTAAGAGATCAACAACTAGATTGTTGGCTCTCCACCTGGATTATAAGATCTAGATCTTGATTTAAAGATCAAGCGAGATACAAACAACTAAAGAAGCATTACTACTTCTAAATGCAAGTTGAGTTGATGGGCCCTTTGCATATTGTAAATGTAACAGCGTTGTTGTGCACTGACTATTGTTGTTGTACTTAAAGAGATCTAAAAGTGTTGTTCATGTTGTATGAATTCCTGGGATATATCTTTGTCTTGTTTTCCAAAACTGATTCAACACTAGGAAGTCCTGTACTCGGCAAGACAGACACTCGCTATTTGGATCTTCCATGGGCCCCCTTGGCTCCAGGGCCGTCCTAATACTTTCAAGCCCCCTGGGCTAAAAATATCAGGTGCCCTTTGCCCCTTGTTATACTTGTCATACTGCACAGGATAAAAGGCACCTGCAACCCTTTTAGCCAAATGATTAAGCTGGCCCTGAACCCCGCATCAACCGCCACTGCACGGAATGCCGAATACCTGCCGAACATTAGAGAGTTTTCGGACATGCCTTTTACCTTATAAATGGCCATCCTTATGACCTTATAGTGTTATAACCTTATGAGATTATGAACTTGTTTGCGGCAAGTTTCCTTAAAACCATACGTTATGTTCTTAAAATAGTAATTTTGATCACATGTGCATAGTTTCCTGACGTTATCCCTAATTATAATGCAAATAACCTAACTTAACCTACGAGATGTATGTATAATTTCCTGATGCTGATATTAAATCATTTACCTTTTATCGTCGGATTCTTCGGCAAACCTCTGTTCAACCCTCCTTATGGTCATCAGTTCATCCGCTGTCAGATCTGATAACTTAGCTACATCTTTTTTCAAAGTCTTCTCACCAGCCCTACCTCCAAAACAAAAACAAAACAAAAAATTTAAATAAATGTAAACAAACAAAAAATAAAAATATCTACCAATAAAAGACTCCTTGAATTTGGTTATAGTACTTTTTGGCTGCTGCACTTGCTCACCAGTTGCCCCAAAAGATGTCCCCTCCAGTGTCCAGGTGGACATCTTGACCAAAAAACAAAATGTCAACACCAAATAACAACAAAAACAATCTTTGTTTTGTTTTAAAAAATGCACTTGCCTTTCGAACAAATGACATGACATTATTGGGCAGCATCTTGAGAGGGGGCACCTGCAACAGGAGAAAAATAAGCTGAGCGCATGCGCGCACCGCAGTCAAACAATCAATTCCAGCAACGGCTCAGCTCATCCATCTCGATTTCCACACATTTTTCCCGCAACCCGCTAGGCCGCTGGCCCACGCAAAAACCCGGCACGAATACAAACGTCGCGAAACCGCGCGGCTGATCCCGGATGTATGGCGCCGGACCCAACCAACACGGGTTACCATGCCAACATGGATGCTGTCGGTTGCCAGGCAACCCCAAACTGGGCTTTTGTCGATGCAATTTTAATGAAGCCGGAGACCCACATTGCGAATGTAAACAAGGTCAGAGCGGCCAAAGGCGCATGCGCATACGCGCCACTCACTAAGCTCGACACTCGACTGGCCCTGGCCCTTTATCATTATGTAAACAATGCGGTTGATCAATAATGGCGCCCTCCATCCGCAACTCGACCTGTCTTTGTGCACTACTGTGCTAGTGTGGTATCGGGTCCGGGTTTTAGTGTTACCCGGCGAAATATATGTTTTGGGCGCGTACAATGGCGGTTTCTTCGACCCCCTCGTGGTTTTGATGACCACTTACCTGTCCGCGGTATTCCTCCCGACCACCTGTTGGGTTCCACGAGCGGCTGATGCTGGCGGGCAAATGGGAAACGGCGCGCATGCGCACTCGGAGCGCGACATGCGCGAATCGATAAAAACGGAAGTTGGAGAGTTATTGTTGTTAATAAAAGGCGATTTTGTTTGTTTGTTTGTTTGTTTGTTTTGTTTATTAAACGAAATTTAATTACATTTTGTTTATTTTATTTAAAAGATTTTTTTTAAATTTATTTTCGGTATCGTCCTCGATTTAGGTTTAGTTTCCTGCCCAGGCCCCTGGCGGACCGGATCTGACGTACGTGAGGTTCTGGTTGTTTTTTCTTGTTCTGGAATAAAATCAAAAAAGAAATATGTTGGGATGTATGGATTTTTCGACCAATCGGAGAGCTCGTTTCAGAGGTGACGATGGAGGGTGGGAAAATGGCGGCAAGTAGGATACGTCGAGAGTTGACGGTTTTGTTCGATTTGGGGTTAATTTTTGGTTTTACCTTTTGGATTTTGAAGGAAACTTCACGATGGCACAACGCGTTGTGTCCTTTGTGGGTTCCTGGTTGTGTTTTCTCGTCGTGCGATAACCGCTCGCCTAAACTTTGCCTGCAAATACAACAAGTTGTTTGTTTACTCGACGCGAGTGTAAATAAATAGCGATAGATAGCGCTTGCCTATGGAAAAATTTCAAATTTCGCGCGATTTCGTGCGATCTCGCAACTGATCGTTAAAATTAAAAATCATTAAATTATTAAATTAAAAATAATGTGTGGAATTTTAATTTAAAAAATTCAAATGCTATTTTTAATTTCAACGTTAAATATAAACGTTTCACTTTACAATGTAAATGCGAGATGGCAGTTGTCCGTCATTTGTCCGCAAAATGACGTCATTTTGTGTCTTTTTGGCCGTAGCTGATGCCACAACCATTAGACAAAATCGCTTAAGATTCTAATAATAATGAATTTGGTGTAAAGTCCTTCAGTTATTAGAGTACTAGATCTTACCAACTGAAAAACTAGTACAATCTCGATTAGATTGGAAATGTCAAATAACCAGTTAGAAATGAACTGCAAATCTCGCAAAATCTCTGCAATTTGACTGTAAATCTCGCAAAATCTATTCAACTTGCACGAAAACCTTGCAAAATCTCTTCAATTTTACTGTAAATCTTGAAAAATCTCTTCAATTTTACTGTAAATCTTGCAAAATCTCTTCGGTTTTACTGTAAATCTTGCAAAGTCTATGCAATTCTACTGTATATCTCGCAAAATCTATGCAATTTTGCTGTAAATCGCACAAAGACTATTCAATTTTACTGTAAATATTACATATATTTGCAATTTTTACTGTAAATCTACGAAAATCTATGCAAATTGGACGTAAATCTCGCAAAATCTATATAATTTTACTGTAAATCTTGCAAAATCTATGCAATTTTACTGTAAATTTATGCAATTTTACTATAAATCTCGAAAATTTTCGTCAATTTTGCTGTAAAAATTACAACATCCGTGCAATTTTTACTGTAAATCGCGAAAATCTATGCAATTTCACAGTAAATATTACAATATATATGCAATTTTACTGTAACGCTCACAAAACCTGCGCAGTATCACTGCAAATCGTGTGAAACACCACAAAATCTGCTAGTTTCATGCAAATCAATGTCCCTTACCTAACAACATGCTCGTTCGACGTGCTCGCACCCACGCGAAACTCCTCCCCGGGCCTCAAACTAAAGAAACTCGGCTCCAGTCTCGCCTCAGCGTCCTCCTGCCGCCGTTTCTCGCGCAACTCGTGCTTGACCAGCCGATGCTCCCGCTTCGTCTCCTCCACCCAAGCGCGGTCATCGTCCTCCGAGCTGCTTCCAGCGTCCACTTCCGCTTCCGCTTCGCTCATCTTTTTGAGCTGTTTGCGCTCGTTGTGCTTGATGAGCGGGTTGAGCAGGCGGAATTCTTCCGATTCCTCGTCGATCTGGAAGTCGGGGTCGGTGAAAAGCGAGGCAAACCGCTCGTCGCGCAAGATGGCCGACGGGTCGGTTTTGGTCGCCGACTCCGAGCTGATGAGTTTCTCGGCGAGTTTGCGGTTGATTGCGGGCAGTTTGTTGATTTTCACGCGGCTCGTGCGCTCCGAGTCGAGTTTCTCGCGGATCCGTTTCCGCCGGTACTCGGAGTAGTTGAACGTCGCGTCTGCGGACTTGGCCTGCGAAAATTGAACAAAACTTGAAGAAACCCGAACGATCTTGCGACTGTTCGCACTGCTTGCTCTAGTCAGACTGAGGGAAACTCCACTTTCGTGGAATGTTGCTGCGGGTGAATCACCCGAGGCAACCTTGGGTGGGGTTCGTGACACAGTCACGTGTTCTTACCTTTCTGTACAACCTGGCGTCGACGAAATAGCCGTGCATGTAAGCCCGCAACAGGTTCGTCCCGATCAACTGCGCCAGCCCCAACTGATCCAGCTCTTTCCGCGTCACGAACTTGTAGTCGTCGTAAACCACCTCTGCCGAGTCCTCCTCTAACTCCTCCGTCAAGTTGTCCAGGTAGGAGCACCAAGATGGCGCCGGTCCAATAGCCTATCCAAATGAATAAATGAAAAAATAACACTTTAAGTAACTAGATGCACTTATGAAGCGCGTTGGGGGTATGAGAAATCCAATTCGTCGTGTTTCAACTAATTTATAAATACTGGATGCTCGTCTAACCAGTGTGATTTGATTAAATAAGCAAATGTCCTAAGGTTAAACCCGACTGTTGTAATATTAGAATCCGGAATAATGTGCGCGTGAGAAGCACGTGAAAGAAAGATATTACGGTAGAGGTGAAAGTCTGCGGGTTTAAGGGCTACATTGACTAGAATTGACTAAAGGCAAAAGAAGAGGACTATTGCTGGATTATAGATTTTTGGTGAAAAGGAGATTCCTGTTTCGCCGAAAATAAAAAGAATTGAATGATCATTAGGTGCATTCAATTCCTAAAAGAAGAAGTGACTTTTCCTTTCCTTTCTTTCAAAAAAGTGTCTTTCGAATAAACGCACCCTTATACTTCGTTTCAAAAAAGTGACTTTGGAATGAACGCATCCTCAAATGGCAATAGGTGGAGCATGCGCGTCATTTGAAAGTGACAAAGACAGGAAAGTAGATCAAGATTTACTTTCTTGAAACTCACTTTGTAAGGTTGACTTTCTTTAATAGTAACCTAAGAAGCGTCACTTCCACCTTCCAAAAGGAAGGAAAGTAGTTTCCTTTTGTGTTTTGAACGCACCTATTGTTTCGATTTTCGATTGCTTTTTAATTTTTCCACATTTTAACCGTTTATTCTCAGTTCTTCACGATTTTTACACATTCAACCATTTTTAACACGATTTTACACAAACTCAAACAACTTTTAACCAATTTTTTCAATTTTTCCTATTTTAACCGTTTTAACGCATTCTTTCTTTTTTTTTTTTACTTCATTTCACAATTTCACACCGAAAAAAGGACGAAAATAACAAAAAAAGTGGTTGAATTTGTGTAAAAACTGTTTGAATGAGTAAACACCGTCAAGAAATGAATAAAAAAAATGTTACAATTACTTAAAGCTACTTTCGTCAAAAACCTATAATCTGGATTACAAATCGGCGAAACAGGATTCGAAGAAACGGAAATCACATGGTCAACTGGACTAAACTATAGTGTGAATAATTAAATTACAGAGGAGAGAAAGGAGAGAAAATAAATATGAATCTATAAATAGAGCGCACCTCTACCTTTTCGCAACAAATCGTTCTAAAAACAGACCAATCACAGAAAAAGTGAAAGACGCGCGCTAAGATCAATTAGCATCGGCGCAAAACAAGCATAAAAATGATTTACCGGCACGTAATAAGTCAAAATCTTCTTGTTCTCATTCGCTATGAACATCATGCCACTGCGGGGCACCAAGCACAGGTGGTTGAGTGCGAAGCCCGGCTCGATGGCCGCCAGCGCCTTGCCGGACGCGCGCGCCCAGATGCGCACCACCTTCGAGTCCATGGACGCCACCAGGTCGGCGCCGGGCACAAACTCGACCGTGTTGACCGGCAGCCCGTACTGGTGGTCCTTGACCAGGAAGGGTTTGTTGGAGCGGATGTCGTAGAGCATGACTTGGCCCTCGGACGTGCCGACGCCCATCGTGAGCGCGTCGGCGAAGTTGAGTGCTGTGACGGACGCGAGGGTGTTGATGGAGCCCGTGTCGAGCGCGCAGTCGAGGGTGGCGACCGGTTGGCCCGTTCGGGGGTCCCACGCTTCGATTTTGCCGTCGGTCGAGCCGCACACGAGGAGGTGGTGAGCGGGGTTGATGCGGCACACGTTCAGTTCGCTGAAATGAGAAAAAATGACGAAAAGGCGATGAAAAGTGATGGAAAAGCGATTGAGCTTGATGAATTGTGTTGGAATGGCCAAAAATGTAAGAAATTATGTTGGAACGTAAGAAATTGCGTTAAAATCTAAGAAATTGCGTTAAACTCTAAGAAATTATGTCAATATCTAAGAAATTACGTTAAAATGTGAGAAATTACGTTGAAATCTAAGAAATTACGTTAAAATCTAAGAAATTACGTTAAAATCTAAGCAATCACGTTAAAATGTGAGAAATTACGATAAAATGTGATAAATTACGTTAAAATCTAAAAATTTACGTTAAATATAAGAAATTACGTTAAAATCTAAGAAATTACGTTAAAACGTAAACAAAATACAATTAAATAGTAAGATATTGCGTTAAAATGTACAAAAATGGCAGCAAAACGAAAGAAATCACTTTAAAATCTACAAAAAGTACATTAAAATGTAAGAAATTGCGTTAATTTCAATTACATTTCCCCTTTTTTAGACATATGAGCGCTAGTTATACTCATTTTAACGTTTTTGCTTCCATTTCCTAACAGAAAACACATTTGTTTACAGAATGCATCCAATTTCCAAGCCACAAACCGATTCAATCGGCATTTCCCTCACGAAATTAAACAAAAATCGAAACAAACTCGAAAACAAATCGCAAAACACAAAAAAACAAACAACAATTCCATCAATTTCAACAAAAAAAAACATCTTTTCACCATGATTTCGTCACATAAGGAGCTAGAAACTGTCCTTGTTCTAAATTCAAACGACAAATCTCGGACCTAAAAAATAAATCAAATCAAATCAAATCAAATCAAATTGAATTCACAGCAAAATTACCCGGCGCCGACAACGAACAAGTCGCACGTGGGCAAATCGTACGCCAAATCACGGCCGAATTTCGGGATCCGAATCCTGAAATATTTCCCATACTGCGCGTGGAACTCGATGTAACGATCGCAATGCAAGAAAATCACCTAAAACGATGCGAAATTAATAAAACGAACATTTTTGAATCGAAAAACTCGAATTTTTCAATTACTTTGGAATAATCATCGGACAAAATTTCGAAATTGACCACATCCGCGTCGAAACAGCGTTCGAATTTCATGGATAACTGCTTGACGTCGTAACACCTGACCCGTGGCTTGTAGCTGCCTGTGAATTCGAATCGTTTTACACAAATTTCGCGTTTTTATTTCGTTTTTTCGTAGTTTTTCACCCGTGGCTAATATGAAATTTCCGTCTTTTGACATTTTCACTCGGTCGCTGACGCCGGGCATCTCGAAATCCTGAATTAGTTCGATCCGACGTCGCAAATCTGCAAAAATGATCAAATTTGTCGTCGATTTTATTGAAAATAAAACGGAAAACGCAACGACGCACCGATGTCATCTTGCTGCAATTTCCTCCGTCTGCGATCCGAAATCCACTGAAATCATCAAACAACGCAATTAAAACCAACGTAACTTAAACAAAAATTAAATACTTACTTCTGGTAACGTTTTCCCAGCGCTTAGATTATAAATCTTAACGTTATTCGCGTTGGAAACCTGCATTTCGACCGCCTGTTTCAACTAAAAATTAACCTCCATCTTGAATCGAAAACCCGGAAGTGAAAACCTCATACTTATGTCGTCAAAAATGTGCTTTAGTTCATCTAAATCAGAGAAATTTGTACAAAAGCCGGCTACGAAATCGTCATAAATTTTCGCAATTTATTTTTGACGCTGACAAATAAACCGCCACACTACAACAAGCAACAAGCAACAAGCTGCAATCGTATAGTTTCAATTATTACCACATGAGAGCGGTGTCCCACTGTAAAGCGGGAAACTCAAATCGAACAGAACAAGATAGCCCAGAGATTCTCAAAGTTTTGAAGATGCGGAGCCTTCCAAAAGCATACGAATTTTCTCAATTTTAGAAAAATTTTCTCAATTTTAAATTTTTTTTTGTCAATTTTAGAACATTTTCACAAATTTTAGACAATTTTTCACAAATTCTAGAAAAATTATTTCCCTTTCTAATCGATTGCAGATGAAATGCAGTTGCACCTACAGCTGCACTTGTTAACATTTGAAACTTTGAAACAAAATTCTCTAATTTTTTGATAAAAAATTCTTTAAATATTTTTAGAAAAAGCATTCTCTAAACTTTTTTTGATAAAAAACTCTCAAAATTTTTTTGAAAATAAATTCTCAAAATTTTGTTTAAAAAAATGAGCAACTTCTGCAACAGATCACTACAAATCTTTTAAACACCACTACATCTCAGACACTAGACGCAAATTTTAAGAAAAAAATTTTAGAAACATTTTGAGCAACAAACAGTATTGGAAATTGCAAAATGGAGCCAGGCGGAGTTTTTACTTTATTTTATTTTTCTGGACGTTTCTCTGTCTACTGATGTTCCAAAGATGTAAATTGGATGAAATGGGACATCTAGAAATTTATGACATGATACAAGAGTTTGAGTCTAAATCTTACTGTTAGGAGGCGCTCGCTCTGTCTCTGACAGCAGAGGCTCTGAGTCACAAGCAATCATCATTAAATAGTGATCAGTAAGAAGAAGATAAATCTGTGTAAGCGATTATATTCTCATCAACGATAGTAAACACAACATTAATGTATTACGTATTAAAAATTGAGAAACTAATTGGCGTAAGGATGAAAGACACAAAGCAAGCTGTGAAGACTGCACACGTCTCACTTTAACATCAACTTTGCTGAAGAGAACTCACCGTAACTTCCAAAACTAGAGGTAAAAACACTTTGTAAAAAACTATTTTATCTTTTCGTGTACACGTATGGCATGGAAAACCAAGATGGTGACTTCTGACCACGCGTTCGGCTAGCCTATGGGGTAAGATCAGCCTTGGTCAGTGTGAACAGTGACCTACGAAAGGCCTTGGCAAGCCAGATGGCCACAAAAGACGAACAAATACTACTGTCTTCATTTTGTTACACAATCGTGGTAAGAAAAATTGTAGGTTTTAAGCCATGCTCTCAATGGAAAACGGCGGCAATTTTTAAAAACGCGATTGTACATGCCAATTGCACACATGCCATAGATTACCGTCTATTTATTTGCCATATCATATTGTTTTTTGCAGGCTAAAAACCAACATGCACTTGAGATCTATTCTCGTGATGTTTGCAGCATTTCTATTGCTAACAGATGTTTCACTGGGAGCGGTGCCAAACGACTCGTGCATTGAAGAAGAAGATACGTGCTCGAAGTCTTCAGGTGAAAAGTGCTGCGACGATATGACCTGTAATTGTAACAACAATGGCGGATCTTGCAAATGCGTTATGCCGTAAGCATCCATTCGCCAATTTCGTAATAAAATGTGAAATAAATGGAGAATTTCTTTCCATATTAGCTGTCGTAAACAGAATGAGATTTGCGGCGGAGCATCAGGTGACTGTTGCGAGGGCTTAGAATGCCGTGATGCCGCCAAGATGGGGGAACCTAGCCTCTGTATGCCACCACTGCCAACAGCAATGACAACAACGACGACAACACCAGCACCAGCGACAACATTAGGACTACCGTAAGCATATACATACTGCAGAGTAGAGGGTACCGGTTTCAGAAATTCATTAGTACCATCATAAGCATCCACTCGCAAATTTCGTAATAAAGATATAAAATAAATGGAGAAATTCTTTCCATATTAGCTGTGATCCGATGCGCAGCGATTGTTCCCAGGGTTTGATATGCCGTTGCCGCAACGGGAAGAGTTGCACCTGTATGCCAGGAATACCAACACGAGCACCTTCGTAAGCATATACATA
This sequence comes from Strigamia transsilvanica, assembly GCA_034701245.1. NCBI lineage: Eukaryota > Metazoa > Arthropoda > Chilopoda > Geophilomorpha > Linotaeniidae > Strigamia > Strigamia transsilvanica. Next base: position 2,522 of record JAQIXU010001676.1, on the reverse strand, counting down.
CTACAGAGTAGATGGAACTGGTTTCAGAAATTCATAACCACCATCATAAACATTGTTTCGCAAATTTGGCAATAAAGATCTGAACTAAACGGAGAATTTCTTTTCATGTTAGATGTCGTGCGAAGAAAATGCCGTGCAACGGCGACTCATACCAAAGTAACTGTTGCACTGATTTAAAATGCAGTTGCGCCACTGACCGCAGCGCACAGGCCGGGTTCTCTTGCAAATGCATACCACCACTGACACCGTTGCTGTAGTATTAATCTGTTCAGGTTATTGTGCTCACTGCATTAAACGCTCAGATGCATGCTTCATGTTAACTGCCATCTTTATTGTCTGACTAAACAACAACTAACGCCATTTAGTGGCACACAATCACACTACTACAACAAACACTATATGTATCTGATTTTTTTTTTAAAAAAGAACAAACCAAACAAACTTGAATACAAAAAACATGAAGTAGAAAATCCTACACTACTTTGTGGTGATCCTGGGAGACTTTCCCTTGGGACACCTGTAGTGTATGAAGAGTTCACAAACTCAACCCCTTCTCTTTAAGTCACTCTCCCTCCCTCTGCTTCGTTTCCTTTTTCACCACACAGGTGCGTGCCCTCGGGCAGAACTTGTGCTCGAGCCGACCCTTCATTGGTCGACTCTGGACATGTGACGTAGGCTATTTAAACCGGGAGTACTTGTGAAAAATCAGAACAGACACCACAACCGAACACATTACAAGCAGCAGTAATATTCCTCACAGTCAGGCCTTAGCACCAAAAACCATGCAAGGAGTGATTGACGACATCAACAACTGCCAAGTGATTTCCGAAGGGCAATACAATCTCCCAGTTTCACACTGGTAAAATAGTGAGCTCAGTGGATGATATTTGCGAGTGTGTTCCACACACAAATATACCACATTATTGCTGCGCCAGCCACCACAAGTGGAATCTCGCAAGCAATCAGTAGGTCCGAATTATACATGCAGATTGGGACTTCCGATCGGTGTATATCGTGGCCACTAAAAACCCCTAGACAACAAACGAAGGCTAACAATAAAAGACTCGAAAGAGCATTCAATCGCGTCCAAAGATTGGACCCGACGGGACAAAGAAAAGAACAAGACGACGCCATTCACCACACATATAACCACGCGCATCAACTACGCCGTCTTTGGTAACATCGTGCAAGAAGAGAAGACAGAATATATTAACACTTGTAATTCTACGAGAGTTAATAAAAGACGTCTTAAACATATTCACAATTGCATTGACTTATTATTTGGTAACCGTAACAAAAGGTAAGTGATCCGGTATTTATTAAAAAATATCCACGGAGTTGCATCTTAACTCCCCTGTACTCGTCGTATTACGCCGTAATGTAACGAGAGGAAAGGGACGCAACAACTTTACAATAAAACAAATACACACAAAATATAACATCACACTAAAAGTTAGTTACAAACATAGTCCTTTAAATGTGCCACACATCTTTCCCATTGCAATCTCATTCTCGGCAACATCCCCATTATCCCCGGGAACCCTGACCTGACCATCCGCAATCGGATCCTCAAAATCATCTTTGTCCACCTCTGTCACTCTAGTAACTCCATGTATTTTTTTGATATGTGCCACATTTTGCTTTTCCAAAACTCCATTCATTGACCTTAGCACTAATTGACTCCCATTACTCTCGACTACCGTCATAGGCTCTGGCACAGTCTGGTGGCAGTCGCTTGCATCTTTCAGTTTGAATTCGTAAGGCAGAAGTAAACTTAAGTAAGTGCATTCAATAAAAAATGATTTTAAGAAAAGAAAGGAAAGTGAAAGTCACTTCTTCTAACCCAGATTGAATGCACCTATCGTAGCCAACTTATTCTCTTTTTTTATTGCCTTGACTAACACCTTTTCTCCCACAATAATATCCGTAATATCCACTTTCCTCTTATCATCTGCATATTTCTTAGATTTCTGTTGTTTTTCTCCTCTTTCTCACGAGAGCTTAATACCAGTTTGAGAATATCTCTTCTCTGTCTGACACAACGCTTTACTTCCAAATGCAATTATCACAATAATTTTATCTTTTTGCTTCTGAGTCAACCCTGCTATTAACCCATTTGGTCCTGCATCAACCACTAGAAATGTTTCTAACTCTTTTCTAAAATAATCCAACATTGCTGAATCCGCCACTGCGGTTTTAAGTTTCTGAAATGCCTCTGTCTGCTGCTCCTGTCCCCATTCACAGGCAACCTTTTTTCGCGTTAGTCGCCTCATCAGTTTGATCGTGTCTGCCAAATGGGGCTAAAACTTTTCACAAGCATTTGCTAACCCTTGCACTTCTCTCTACCCATGTACAACCTCCAGATCACGCAATTCTCTCATTCTCTGCATTTTCTCTTTTCCCAGCGCAGTGGCGTACCTAGCATGGGTGACACCCGGGGCGGTACTCATGGTGTCACCCCCCCCCAAAAAAAAAAACCAAAAAAATGCATCAAAGTGCAAAAAAATGCAAAAAAAATTAAA